>VNJR01000223.1:0-12957 GCA_008042585.1 Drosophila punjabiensis
CTATCGAATTTATCACAAAATCATACAGATCTTCAATTTGCTGTGATAATTTATCTGAAACGAAAGAAAATAAATGTTATTTCCGATAGAGAGAAGCTTTTAAAAACTTTACCCTTATCGGTTTCCACAAATTTACTTTCCATTCCGTCACTTTCACCAGACCCCGACGACATCATATCCTCTTTAAAGAGGTTCTTTAACTTTGGCACTATCAACAGTAAGAAAATTAAACCAATAAACTTGACAATTTTCTTGAATATCAAGAGCTTTATCAAGATCTTTCCGAGGGTATACAAGCTGATCTTGGACTTGATTTTTTCCAAGAACCAAGAGTCGTGCGAGTAGGGCATTGGAGGAGCTGGCTTATAGAAAGGAGGAGGCGGTGGACCGTACTGGGGATAACCTAGAGGCGGTGCTCCGTATTCAGGCGGAGGTGGCAGGTAATTGTTGTTTGTAGGTGGGTTATATTGATATCCATTGTTTTGCGGCGGCAGATACTCGGGCGCAGGTGTGGCCGGTGGAAGGTAGTTGTTGTTGGGTGGCGGATTATAGTTATAGGCTCCACTGTCATTGCCTATATTATTATAAAATATAAATAAAGGCAAGTTAATGATGAAAAGTTGATTAATTTAGGTGAAATAAGAGATTCTTGGTTAAATCTTCTAAAATATTGGTTAAAAGGGAACGACGTTCTTGAATATTTTTAATAACAGTATTTATAATACTTTTTAACAGTGTTTGCGAAGGTTCAAACTACTATTGTTTGGGAAACAGTCTTAGTCCATGTAAATATCTTTTTATTGGTCCTTGGGATACCAATTTTTGGAATGGTCTTATAACTTTACCACTTTTTCTTTTTAAAAAACTATTAAAACACAATCGGCCTTGTTTAAATTTTCGGCTGTAGGTTTGCAGCGCTGTATTCCTTAAATTCCTTTACAAACTTCACGCACCGAAATCCAATGAATTCGAGCTCTGGACATCCCCGGAATAGCTATCTGGGACCGCGGCACACGCACAAATGCAGGAGGCACATATGAGAACGGAAAGGTATGTATTCCGCATTTTGACGATCGCGGTAAGATATGAATTAAACGGTTCCTAAAAATACAATAAACCGTTTTCGCGCCGTCCCGTGGCTTTATAAATTTCGAACAGAAAATATTTTGTTGCACAGAAAATATCTGGCCGACGACGGATGTGTAAGTATGTGCAAGTATTTATAACTGCCATTGCGTTTTCCCCGTAGAGTCTATAAGCACTTGTGTATTCTTGAAAGAAATGTGGCTACCGACCGTCGGCTCACGTGTGCTGTTCAGTATTCATGGTACGTGCACTGGGCTGGATTGCGTTCGGAGATTTCGAAAGAGAGGTAACAAAAAGTTCAATATAACTTTCACTAGCCAACTTTCAAAAAGGCTGATTTTAGCTACTGAAGCCTATATAGTATCTGTGAATGGGGTTTTGAGTTTTTTGTCCACTTTATTTTGACAGTTTGTCAAAAACTTGTTTTGTGGGAAGAAGCGATTTGCATAACTGACACACATTTTAAACGGCTCATTAAGGCACTTAACAGGCGCATTTTAATGCGGTCTATCCATTAATTGATCATAAAAATGTCTAGACATTTTATTTTAACACATTTTTGCCTATATTTATAGGTCTTATTCTGAATTTAACACCTTGCAGAAATCAGAATATTATTAACTTTAGACATTTTATTTTAGCACAATTTTACCTATACTTATAGTCTCATTCTGAATTTAACACCTTGCAGAAATCAGAATATTATTAACTTTAAATAACTAATTAACTTAATTGAAGACTTTTTCTATGACACATCAATTTCACGATACAAATCGAACTTTATTATTAGTTTATGCGAAACTAAATCTACTAAATATTATAATTGCTATAGAATATTCCAAGAAGTCATATTATTTCGGTACAAAAACAAACTTTTTCATACATTTTTAGTATAACTATATTATAGAGTACAAACTGCGACCATAAACCGACTTCCTTTTCCGGACATGCTCATAACATAAACGATGAATCTTTTACTTGGTTAATGGGCTACAACATAGCTTGAATTCGTAATTCGAAATGCATTTATTCATATTTAATTATAGCGACACTGAAGAAAATATAACTATTCCAAGAATCTTTTAAATATAATTAAATTTAAACAATGAATTAAACTGTTCAAGTCTGGGTAACTTAATAGCTCTCCTAATTGTCAAATGTCAACCAATACATTCTTCACCGTTTTCTAGCTGTTGTTCTTTTTTTAAGACTCCATTTATCATTATCCAAATAGAGTTAACTTTCACTTTAAAACACCTGTAGGTTTATCCTAATTGGAAAACTGGCGCCAAATATTTGAACATCATATTGGACCCTCAAAAACGACCATAGAAAAAATACTAGAAACACACGAAATATCCTAATTTTTGTCGTCTAGCACCGCCACACTGCGTCTTTGCCAATTAGTATTTACATTTTTCAATTGGAGATAGCTGAGGAAAAGTCAATAAAATTGTTGCATCGCTGGGGAAACAGGAGCAACAAATGGAAGCAGCACAGGAAGACGGGCTCAGCACCGAGCTGTTGCTGGTCACCGCGAACGTGGGCAGTCTGTTCGAGGATGTGAGTGCGCGGAGAGGAAGAGGCGTACATGTTTACGTACCGTACATACATACTGATGCGTAAATACGCATATTTATGTATGGACCCACTGACATAAATATGTATCTATGTGCCCTGCTTGCAAACAAACTAAACTTGAATCTGCGATAATTGTGTCCTTGCAGCCGGAGAGGCTTCTGCAGCTATGGCTCCACGAGTTCCTTGCGAAGGTGTCGCATCTCCAGCCCCGATTCCTGGCCCTGCATCTGCAGGAGGTGGGTGGGAAGACGTACGAAAAATCCATGGAGTACGTCCAGGAGTTCATCAAATGCCTGTGCGATGACCCCGAAATGGGGGCGTACACCTGCGTGCATATCTTCATGGACGAGGACTTCAAATCAGCCGAACACTTTACGGTGAGTGGAGAATCGTGTTTCTAGGTCACTTAAAAAACACCCAACGCGAATTTGTGTATCATCAGTTTCAACATTTAAATAGGCGGCTCTCTTCTGGTATGTTGATGATTGTTCTAATGGGTCAATCAATAATATACCGAAATAGACAGAGCATGTTAATATAATCGGTCTACCTATTGGGCATAAATAATGCCTGTATCTATTTTATTCAGCGTTCGTGGGCAAAGCTATCAAGTCTTTGTTTACACATAAAAAATATTGCTATTAAAAGAATGGCATTCCTTTCCTTTTTTGCTTTTTATTTAAATCAGAACTTGGCAATTCTTAGTTTTACAGAAATCTTGAATCAGTCTTGTTATTTCAGTTGAATGAAAAGAATATAAGGTGATATTGGGCCTCTGTGCTAGCCGGGCAGCATGCTGAAGCCATACAAAGCCACAAATATGAATACATTACGTTAGTTTAAGAATATGTAAAAGATATTTGATTATTCTAGTAATTATGAATTTGTATAAAAACTAATTTCTTCCATTATAGGCCCTAGGAAGTCTCTATTTTGTCCATCAAGATGTGGCTTCATTGAAATTATGGAATTTCTTTACACACAGCTGGGAGGAAACCCTTTCGGATATTAAAGATAAGCATATCTATTCCGGAAACATTGAAACCATAGCCACCAAAGAGAAGTCCAAGTTCCCACAGCATTTCTTTCCGGAGGTGTGTATTAATCACTATAAATTTCAACACAATATTAAAAGTATTATTTTTGTAACTTCAGTGCAAATGGTCGCGAAAGGGATTTATGCGAACCCGTTGGGAAATCAATGGGACTGTTATCGATCTAGTCAACATCCACTTATTCCATGATGCATCCAATCTGGCTGCCTGTGAGAACTTTCCTTCAGTTTACTGCAAGACCAGGAGAAGAGCTCTAGTTCATACTATTGAAAGGTACATAATTACCAAAGAATCCTTTTAAATTAACAAAAACTGGATTATATTTTAAAACCAGATTCCATTTGGACGAACAGAATGGCACGGTGCCATTTTTCCTCTTTGGGGATTTTAATTTTAGATGTGACACCGAAGGGGTTGTGAAAGTAAGTTATCCATCTTTTCCGACCTGAGAAGGAACTTAATCCAGTCTTTCTCGACAGGAACTAACTCAGAACCTGACCGCCCATCGCGTTCAAAATATTAAGAATGAGAACGATAAAATCCATTATCGAAACTCAACTGGAGACAATGTACTTACCGTTGGCAAAAAAGAATTTAGTCATGCCGATCATCAGCTTAAGTTCAAAGAAGACTGGGTAAGGATAAAAACACAAGAAATAATAATTTCTAATTTTAATAAATCCCCTCATTTGCAGCTAAAGAAATTTGACAGAGAGCTGGAGCCGCTGAAGGACGTCCTAGTCGAATATCCCATTCAGTTTATACCGTCTTATCCCTTCGAGGAGGATCCCGAAATGCCCACCGACTATATGTCCACCCGCTGTCCGGCCTGGTGCGATCGAATCCTGATGAGTCCCCAAGTCCATGAGATTATACGGAACGACGAGTGGACATACGGAATGATCGGTGAAGGGGTCTGCATGGGCGACCACAAGGTAAAGTTATATCTAGATCATGTTTTTTCCTCCATTTGTTCAACTACCGAAGCAATCTAAAAGTACTTACAAATCTCGATTGTCTTCCACTCTGCACTACTTTTGAAAAATATTCTTGCTCTTCGCTCTATTAGAAGCTTCCATTTGTTTTCGAATGTCTTACTCGATCCAGGCTGTTTCTAATTCTGCTTCCATTCCTAACAAACTTTGTTTTCCTTCGGCATGGTGTCGCTTAGTCCACTTTTAGTCCACGCTTACTATGACCAATCTCTCTTTACGAGGCAAGCAACACTTGTCGGCTTCAGCTAAGCATGTTGTAAATATTTATAGTAATGTTTCTCTCAGTAACATCAACTCATCAGTTATTAAAAACCTGTCAGGTAAACTTTTCTGTAAAGTTTTGGTAGATCTGCAAGGATATTTTGTATGGCTTCGGGGCTTCGAAGTTCGATTTCCTTTTGTATGAAAACAACTAAGAAATAAATGAAAAGGCTAGGCTTACAATGTATTGAAATCTTCCATCAGTCTAATAATTATTATCTCTTCTTTTTTGTCATGTAGCCTGTTTACTTAACTGTCCGTCTTAAACCAAACAAAGGTACTTATAGATCTTGTGATTGCAACGACACGCATACTACTTACGCCAAACCCAACGAAATCTCAACATCACCACCACCGCCACCGCCTCTGCCCGCAGTGAAACTGAATTATTATTGTCCCTATTCGAATAAGCTCTTTGAGGATATAGCCACCAGTTCCAACCTGATCAATGAGACGGAAGCACGCAATATGTACAATTCCCTAAAGATTAGTCATAACGAGGCTGAGGCTGACACAGCTGCGGAGGCCACCAAAGCGAATTTCCCGAACTTTCCGAATATTAGTATTAACATAATTGACTCCGACAATATCTGCATGTGCCTGTGCGCCCATCTCTCTAGCAATAATCTTCAATTCGACGATAGTAACAATCGAACCGGCGAGGCCATCTGCCCCATGTGCCGGAACATAATCAAGAGGCAGCCGGTCGCCCATCGATACAAGCTGCTATCCAAGCGCCTAATGCTAACGCAGGAGATCATTATTAACCGAATAGATACCCAGCATCTCAGCACGGACTCTGAGCGGCTCTACGAGGACCCGTACACACCGGAGAGCACTGAGTCGCACTCGCCGTATCCGGAGGTCACAAGCTCGTGCACCTCCACCTCGAGCAGTTCTCGCAGTCCCTTTGACCGTAGACTAATGCCGCAAGATAGAATTTTAGAGAGTAAAGTAGGCGAATCTGAGGAGGCCACCTCGCCTCCTGGCCCGGACACGGGCGATACTGAAATCAGGGAAAAGCCCTCTCGGGGTACCGTGACTCCTGGCCAGCTAAAGTCCCGGCTAGAGACACTGAAGCGCTTGTCCATAAAAGACGAGAACGATGATGGGGACGATGATGATGATGATGAGGAGGCGGGAGGAGCGGGTGATGTTGATCCAGTTGACCGCCCAAACGCTGCTACTGCTCCAACGCGCAGCTCCAAGCGCAATTCTAGTGTTATTCCTATGTGTTGTACTATTCACTAATTACAGTTTGTTGTTACTTTGATTTATATTTCGTTGTTAAGAGTATTAAGTATTTTAAGGCTTGCATTATTTTATATAATTTACCATAGACAAAAGATTCTGTCTATCTGCATGCACACAAAAGGCGCGCGTATTTACCAAAAACTTTGCTAGCCAATTTAAAATATTTTTTTTACGCGTCTTGCTTGTTATTTATATATTTGTCTTAAGTTATGGAAAGCCTATAATCTCTGCATCCTTTTAAGTGCAATTTTCTTAAAAAATCATCTGGCAAAAACATTAAAATAATGTTAAGTTGATCTTTTTTGAGTTTATAAATGTAATTGTTGTGTAAATAGATTATAATTACCCGAATCTTATGTTGGCAGTTGTAGCTGCGATCATTTTGAAAACTAAACTTCACTTTTGTTCCTCTACGACGTAGCAGCCCGTAATAAAATATTGCTTTGAATCTGTGTTTTAATAATGTATATTGTTTATTATGTGTTCGTCTCTTTTAAGATAAAATAAATTACTTTTTTTACCTCACAACTTAATTTCTTTTCATTTGTTTCTTATTCTTTTTGAAGTGCCTTTCAGTTATAAGCTATAATCCCCTATATCCCTGTAATTATGATCTCTGCTCTTGTTGTAGGCCCCGCTGACCCAATTAGTTGTTCCAAGCTGCCGGAGGGCTTGGCGAATTTGGTGAATCAGTCGCTAAACGACGACAGCCTTTGGATGGAGCAGTCCGTCGTGGACGATTCACATGCCAGCTCCCTTGCCAAGTCGCGATATATATTGATGAAGCCGGCAGCCTCCGCAACGAGCCCCAGAAAGCAGAGCACCGTTGAGGAGGGAGCTGCTGCTGTTGCGAGCGAGGAGTGCAAGGAGGAGGATGCTCTCGAGATCGAGAATGCCATGCTGCTGAAGGAAACAACCGTCTAAGCGAAGAGCTTCGGGTGGGGGCCCCATCAATTAATGCTAAACTGAGCCAATAACTTGTACCGTGTGGTTTTGTGTTTATGTACCTGTTATGTTTAACGCGTCCAATACGAGCTATTTGTATTTAGTTGTCACACCGCCAAGACACTGTTGTGAGAAAAGCTGTCGCAGTAATAAAATATACATACGTGGTAGTTGCATTTATTTCAGAAAAACGCTAAAAATAGAGATGATGAATTTTAAACCAGGCAATGTTCAAACGCACTTCCACGCGCAAAAGGACTACGGCTAAGCGACGACTATCTCTACTCGATGAGTTTTTTGGCTTTGAAATATCTGCGAAGGTACAGTACTTGCCACGTCGCCAGGCCGAGCAGGCAGCACATGCTGAAGATACTGAAGAACAGGACGCGGCTATTGGTTTTCTCTGTGGAAGTAACAAGAAGAGGAATCAGATGGGATTCTTTGCTGTTGCACTCCTCCTCATACCATTGGTATCGCGCATCTCCTCTTCCCGCTTGCGCATAAGTACGAAATCCCTAACAATGGAATCTGAGAGGTCTTCCAATCGCTTAAGATCAACTTCCAATGGCTTCAGCTTGCTGGCCTCGCCAATCTGTTTTAAAAGGAAAATACATGTAGATTAAAATTACAGGATGGCAGGGACTCAAGGATCAACTCACGCCTTCGTAGCTCTTGGTTTCCACACCCTTTTTGGTGTTCAGCGAAACTTCCTGCGATATTCCGCGTTGATCTAAAGATTGAAGGTGGGATCTTAAGACTTTGGTTGGCTTAAAGCCCATGAAAACTTACGTGCAGGCACTTTGGATATGAAGCATATCTCGTAGGCGTCGTACACCTCGGACATGAAGCTGAACTTGCCCTTGGTGATGTGCTCCTTCTGCGACAGGATGTGTCCCTTGGTGTCGCGAGCCTGAAACAGCAGAACTCAAAGGTTTAACCACATACGAACTCTTACAAAATGCTTTAATTGCAGAAACCCACGATGTAGTCGATGATTTGGCCGGGCACGTCAGACACCTCGTATTCGCCCATTACAAGTTGGTTCGCCTGGATGTCCTCCTTGAGGCACTTCTGCGTGTTTGGCGGCAGGTGGAACATGACGCCATGGCTGGACCAGGCGCAGGCCATCAGTAGGCACAGGAAAAACGCTGCCCTCGCCATTTCTCGAATTTAAATATAGTAAAAACTACGGCTGACAAAGATGAGGTGGCTATTAGAGCTGACACTATCGATTATTAATTATGCTTGCCGCTGGCCGACTTCGTCGATTGTTCTCAGACTCTCGTGCTGCCAGACGGTCACACTGCCTATTTTATTTTATTAAATACACACTTTTTACGCTTGTCTAGTTTGAAGTACGCCCTGGATGCTTTATCATATATATATATTTAGAAAATGTCAGGGTCCAGCTTTATGTCCATAAACTTTAGTTATAATTCATAAAGTTCATTGACTTACTTATACCAAATCGAAATATCGTTATAATTTCAGGGATGCAACTATGGCGGCGATTTTGGTATTAAGTATCGTAAAATAACCACAATTTAAATGTTTTTCAATAAAAATGCTTGCAAATTAAAAACAACACCTGGCACACTTGGTTATTGTCTGTGAAAACCAAAAATTAAAATTCCCAAAGCTTAACATTGGAATCGACAGCCGTTATTTGTGTGTTTTTATTTTCGCTTTCTTTGGCTATAACGCCGTTTCTGGAAATTGGCGGCCTCGGAAGTCGAGGTGGAAAATGTGTGAAATTTCGAGAAACGTCGATATAATCAGCCGACTATCGATGCTTCTCGACCTCTACTCGGAAGCAGCGTTCCCTTGATCAGGGGTTTCCCCCCTAGAAAGTCCAGTGGTTTTTTCGAAGTCGGTATTGCTTTAATTTTTCGTAAAACACAGTAAATACTGAAAATCTAAAAAAAACGTAGTTAAGTGAAAAATCACAGCATGTAAATTACTTTTCTTTATGACAACGCTTTTAAAAGGTCATAATATTATTATTTCTCTTTAACGGTTCAAGTAAATTGATTTTTTGAATTTAGGGGGACTCCAGGATTTATTAGGTGGAAATCTTCACTTTTCGGGACTTTTTAGGGAGAAGGCCACATTTACATCTGGCAACACTGCTCGGAAGCGTTAAGAATTTTATCAGTGTATTGGTTAATGTGCGTGTGGTGTCAGTGTATGTGTGGTTTAAGTAAAAAATATATCGGAGTTTATAAAAACTTTTAAGCAACAAACAATACCTGCCTTGTGTTTTTATATCATTTATTTTAAACGGGGTAATTAAGCGAAAGTCAGCGCACCGAAGTCCGCCCCGCAAAACTAAGATATTTCCTATTTGCAGGCAAAAAGTGCAGCAAATGTCAGGCGTGGATCAGGTAATTGTATTTTGCATACACACATATGTACCTACATATGTTCAATTCGATTTAGTTGGGGGCTCTGTGCAGGAAGATGTTTGTGTACATACATCGGAATGATGTACACATAATAACGAAGACGCTCAAGTAATAAATTAACCTGCTGTGTTTTTGTTTCAGATGAAAATACCAGGAAACACAGGTATATAACCCACCACCACCACCAAAGCGGCTGCGGCCTCCTCCCCCGCCGCCGCCGCCTCCGCCGCTCTTCGCCGTGCACTTTTAATGCGACTTTTTTCTCTGTTTACAATGCTTAAAAATGCAGTTAAATCGGTCGAGGAGCGCAATATACCATGGAGTCAGCAAGTCGATGAGGCCTCGTACGAAAATCTATCTTCTCCCACTCAAGATGAAGTCTCCGCCGGTATGTTAAATCACACCTCTTACCCAGTAGTTGAACCCAATAGCTAACTTGAACTTGATTCCTCCCATTCTCCCCCCTCGCCCAAAAAAGCCAACGAAAACTCCATGCAATTCCAATATCCGCCGTTTAACTTTAAGGAGAATTGCAGCACTCCGTGGAGTAATATGAACAAGGGCCGCAAGATAAACGCCAACCATGGTATGTATAACTGTATAGCGCCGACCACCAGCAGCAGCAGCAGCAGCAACAGCACCCCGAGTGCATTCGTTCGTTCTCGCTAACTGGTTTTTCGACTCTGGGAACTGGGGGCTCTGTATGCATGGGCTGCCTGGTGCGTCGGGAAATCCTCCTATTTGCTTCCGATTGGAGCAATAGTCAATGCGCTAGCGCTAGCGCTAGCTCGTTCTGAACAATAATATTCAGAGCCTTGTAAGAGATAGAGCGTAGTCTAACTTGTGGGAGTCACTGAAGGCTTTTATTTTTGAAATATAAGATAGTTGGAAATGTTTTTTCTTTTTGTTAAGTAGATTACTTTATTTTTAATGCTTATATTTTTTTATAGTTTTTTTTTAGTAAACAAAAAGTGTCTCATTAGGAGACAAAATAGTAAAACTCTTTAAAGTAAAAAATTTTAATTTTTTTATAGTTTTTTTTTTAGTAAACAAAAAGTGTCTCATTAGGAGATAAAATAGTAAAACTCTTTAAAGTAAACAATTTTAATTTTCCGTACTTTTTTTTTATCGAAAATATATATTTTTAAACGAATTTAACAAGGGATTACAGTATTATTTACTATTTGCGAAGTTACTGCACACCAATATCTACGAAAATTAAATTATATTAATTACTAGGAAGCTCAAATGCAAATAGTAGCTTACCTTTGCCTTCAGAATATCCTCGGCCCAGTCCTCTTTAGAAATGCTCTGGATGGCCGAAACCATTACCTTCTGGAGGTTCTCGGCCTGTTTCTTAAAGATATAGATTATTTCGTGGGTCGTGGCGTTCGGCTGCTTGGCACACCAGCACTCCATGTTGGTGACCAGGCCTAAGGAGGCGAACAGAATGCCGGCCTCCTTGGCCAAGGTGGCCTCGGGACAGAGGGTCATGCTTAGGAGGTCAGCTCCCCACTTGCGGTACATGTCATTCTCGGCCATGGTCGAGTAACGAGGTCCTTCGATGGTCAGCACCGTCCCGGAGGATCGCGTGGGAAACTGTAGCTCCTGGGCGGCGTTCAAAAGATGCTTTCGGGTGCGGTCACAAAAGGCAGGGGTCATGGGAACATGGCAGACGCCCAGAGGACTGCCTGGTGCACCATCATAGAAGGTCTGAGCCCGCCTGGTCGTGTTGTCTATAAAATCGTGCGGCACAACCAGCGTTCCCGGCTGTATAGCGTCACGCAGAGAGCTGTAGGTGTTGCTCACCAGGATGTGGGTGCAGCCCATCTTTCGCATGGCCCACACATTAGCCCGGTAGTTGATATTTGAAGGCATGATATCGTGAAGTCGACCATTCCTCGACAAGAGGCACACATTGACGCCTTCAATTTGGCCATCGATGATCACGTCCGATGGCCTCCCGAACGGGGTGCACACCGCATATTCCATGCGCTCCGTCAGATATATCGGATTGTCGAGATTGGCCTCTCCAATTATACCGATTTTGACTGGGACGGTGTCCTCATCCTCGCTTTTTGATGCATCTCCCTCCATCGAAAACGTAAATTTTGACTTGTTTTTTGATCTGATTACCTGAAAGTGAAGTAAAACTCTAAATGTGCTCCCATATGTAGGCTTTTGCTAACTTTAGAGACTTGGAGATTAATGCATTTCAGCCCGCAGATTAAGCAAGTATCTCTATTTAATTTTGATGAAGTCAAATTTTCAAGAAGATGGTCCCGCGTGGGTAAGTTAGCTCAAGACTGGTTTAAAACAAGAAATAATCATTGGCTATTAAAGCCGTTAGGATATATTCATTTAATTATATATATTTTAAGCTGTAATTAAAGTTATTTTTATGGTTCCCATTCATAATTTGTCTCTTCCTTATTAGATTCATACAAAAGACATGGACATAGTATTCCCAACAACACAAGACGAGACGATCACCAAGTAAATCCTTGGAATTCCAGGAAGCCCGTAACACAGGTACATTTTTCTTTAAATCCTTAGTACTTAAAAATAAGTACCACATCGCTTTAATATCATAAGAAGCTAAGCTGATAATTTTATTTGTTCTAGACAATTCGTAATGAGAACGACCATCCATCGTCTACAAGACTGGACAACAGGGCCAGCGATGAAGCACAAAACCACGAAGTTGTCGCCGCACCCAAAAAGACAACATGGGCGTCAATTGCCTCTCAACCGGCTAAACTAACATCCCGAGTGAGTAGAACTACAACTCGATATTTTAACTGTTTGATATATGCGCGATAAATCTTTTTTCTTACTATAAAATCGTACTATACAAAGAAGTTTAGGTATAATCTATATTTTAATATTAAATGCAATATGTTTTGATACTTCAAATTTTAATAAATTAAACTTAACTATATCTTTAATATCATATCGAACTTTTTCCTCCAATATCCATCCCTAATTATTATTCCCTTAACATTACAGACCGCGTCCACCACTTCCAACAACAAGAAAAAGGGTCCCGGCATGCCCCCGCCACCAATGGTTCCAGGAAAGCACAACTTAGATGTTAACGTATGGGAATTACCGAATAACAAACCTCCTCCCGTACCCTCTCCCCCGTCGCCCATCGATCTGGGCTACTCTGACTTGAGTTCGGACTTTTCCATCTCGGGCAATAATCATGGACAGGCCCCGCAGCTGGGCGCCCGCACAGAAAAGGTGCACAAGGACACGGAGAACTTCCAAAAGTATGAGAACAAGGGCCTGGGCACCAACATCAACCACAACCACCACAACAACAATAATTTCAACAGAGCAAAGATCTCACCAACGGGTCCGGTTCGGAAC
>VNJR01000230.1:0-21084 GCA_008042585.1 Drosophila punjabiensis
AAATATTCAGTTCTGCACCATTCGTACGGGTTTTTCTAAATTTTTTCTTAAATTAAAGATTACGGTTGAATGTCTTTAACATCTTGTATGAGTTTCAGACCCTAATAACCCTTTAAAAACCTAAATAATTACAAACATGTTCACAAGACCAACGATTTGTTAACATTAAATAACCCTTTTAATCTGCTTTCAATTTAATAAATACATTTTAGAATTTCAGTGTAAATGATTAGTTCTTTAAGAATATCAAGAGCTAAGATACAATATATTTTTCAGCCCAAAACCAAAGTTGATTTCGATAATAAATAATAAACTTCAGAGTCCTTTAAATTGTGTTTAAAGCCGCAGTCTGAATGCCTGGATTTCCACAGTCACACATTTGAACATACACACGGATGCACATTCATGGTGCTCATCACAGGACATTAAGGATAATGACTGCCACAACAACTACAACAACAACAACAAATGGTAATCACAAAAAACAACAATAACAATCTGCTGCTGCTGCTGCTGCTGCTCGCCAGAGGCGACACTTGTTTGCAAGGACACCACAGAAATCCATAAATTCAAAGTCCGCCACTGTGCGCCTTTTTTATGGTTTACACAGCGGATATCGCCTGTGGACCGTTGGAAATTTAAATATATAAACATATATGTGTTTGTGCAAGTACGTTGAGTGGGGGGTAAGGGGAACGCACGGAAAGAGCGTTAATCAGCTGTTGCCTGTTGAGCGCGGCAGATGCGGAAGATAGATAAGCGCAACGCGTATTTACAGTTCGTTTGCGTTTGCGTTTGCCTTTGCCTTTGCCGTGTGCTTTTATTCACCCAATTCTTTCATAATTCCGCTAGCGTTCCACTATCGCTCAATTGTTGCTCGCACTTTCGTTATATTTATTTTTTATTTCCTGGTCCCGCTTTGGCTGTATTTCGTTTACTATTTAATGTGTTTTGGGTGCTTTTCAGCCAAACACCGAATATTACAAAAATCGGGTATTAAATATCCGCACTTTTCAAAAAATGTAATATGTAATTAAACAATAAATTTGAGCCGCTGCTGTATTTGTTTACTATTCTTTTTAAATATTTTTCTTGCGAATTTATGCGCCCGGAGACCGACGACCAAAAAACGGGACTGAAAGCACACGTTGCGTTTACACTCGGTCGGTCTCAAAACTAGAGTTCCGAGCTCTCACAATCCGAAAGCTTCAAATTCTACTCGGTTTTTCATTCTCTGAGCGTTTTCTGTTAACTTACTCAACTGTACAGAAATTATCAGTAATAGGGGCGCTGCATAGTCCCGACCAAATTAGAATCAGGTCTTGAAAGGTGTGATTGTTTTTTAAAGCATAATTAAAATAATTTAATTTATTTGGAAAAATATTTATTTGGCAGGAAAGATCGCCTAACATTAACAGTGTTAGATCAGAGGTTCAAATATTTAATCATAAATACTTTTTTTTTGTTCAAATCCACCGGTCGACCTTGTCCTAAGTAACGCCCTCTGTTGTTCAAATTTGATCAATGCACATCAATTTCAAATACTTTCTGTTAGTTAGCAGTTGCGAGCGAAATTCTGTTAGAATGAGCGCTTTCTAGTTGAAAATTGAGCGTTGTCAAAGAATTGGCCTTCGGTCTGAGCCAAAGAGCGAAAAATGTTCTCCATGCCGGCAAAGAAATTTGGAGAGCGAGAGCGCTTTTGAGTGCCCGCCAAAACCGCATTGAGCAAAAGCTGCCAGACAACGAGAGATAGAGTGAGCCCTCGCAGAGGCGTAGTCTAGGGGGTACGCCACCTGCCCCCTTAATTGGCATTCCGTTCAGGCAAAGCACACACCTGCGAATGCATTGCCTATAAGGCATATCCATCTAATAATAAGTGCCAAATCGGAATCCACCTGGAAGCCCAAAATCGACGGGACCCAAATGCCACCTGTAGACCTTCCAAAGTTATAAAAAAGAGCAGTCTTAAAAAGCAGGCTTTACCAAAGTTCTCTCTCAGAAGCTTAAGCTTAGGAAGCAGAAAGCTTACGTAACTGTTTCAGCAGGTGCTTTATTCAAAATACAAAAATGACAAAAAAAAGTAACAAAACATTGCAAGCCTGCAAAAAGTGGTAATTTAATTAGGAAATCTTTCCAAGAAATTCACTGACTTTAGCTAGCTTTAGCTTTAGCTTTATATGATTATATATTTGTTTGCAATACATAATAATTTTTTCATTATTTATCCTTGTAGACCTATTTTACTTTTGGAAATAAAATATTAAAATATTTCGGTTTTCTTTAAATTCATTTCATTTAAAACAATTTCATACAATTTTTATATTTTGGCACATTTAGGAAGAACAACTTTTTAGACTTATTATTTTTCTTATCACGGAGTCAAAAATATTAAGAATAACTATTTTTATGTCGCTTATTGTATCTTTCATAATATAAATTTCTGATTTTAATACTGATCTTCATACATGAACGTAATTTATTGTGATTGTTTTTGAACTAAATGTAAAAATGATCAATAATACACTATTATCAAAGAAAGCGATTAGTTCGTGCCGAATACTCTCTCAACTCCGGACAAACAAGTACGCATTACCTTATCAATATATATATAATCGATGTGCTCTACTATTTTTATAACTTTTGCAATTCACTATCACTAACCGAACAGACCCCACCATTTGATACCCAACAAGACCCGGAGAGCACAGCAAATAAACAAACAAAGCCGATTCAAATATCACACCACACAATATACCACAGTAATTGTTTATTGTACACTCATTGGAACTGACAATTGGGGAGTGTAATCGGCCCAATTAAAAATATTTGCATCTAGGGATACGATAGACCACTAGATTTCAATTGAAACTCACGGGTTCGTTCTGATTAAAATGCCGAGCAACTGCACACGACGCCGTTAAATTTCAAACTGAACAGAATTTCTGACCCGCGGGGGCCTTATAAAAGATTCCCGAACGCAGCCACCAAGCGACGCCTTTGTGTACAAAAGTTCCCGAACTACCAGTAATCTTCGGTTACTATCTATGAAGACGAAGCCGAGGCACTGCGACAGATGAGGAGTCTTGGGGGTCGGCTTGGGTGAAAGTATACATAGACATTGTGTTTATATTTCCCCAGTTGGGGGGTATATTGCGTGAGAATGTTTGGGGATATTTTAAACATAATTAATGCACTAATCAATGGAACGAACACGCGCTCAGAGCCCTCAGGCTGATCGAAGTTTAAGACTTTAGTAGAACGAAAGAGGAACAGGTTCCTCAGTGTTTTGAGATGTATCTTCCATGAAGAAGAGCTTAAACTGAAACTGTTGTTTGTTTAGCTAAGCTGAACATATCTTATCTGTGGAATTTTTTTGATTGCAGCTTGAATATTATTTGTTGAAAAATTTATTTGATTCATGCCCTATCTTCCTATATAATTTCGTGATTACTTCTAAAGATTCTAGAAGTAAACTCAAGATTATTTTCATAATATTTAGGCGGTCAAAATAATAATAGATGGAAAATTTTAAATGATTTACAGATTTTTATGATTGCAGCTTGAATATTATTTGTTGGGGAACTGATTTGACTCATGCCCTATCTTCCTATATAATTTCGTAATTACTTCTAAAGATTTTACATTTAATTTTAATTTATTTCTAGATAAACTTTCATGCTCAGCTTATAAATACGAATTAAATTAGATTTGAGTTTAATGACACTTTAAAGGCAGTAGAAATACAATATGTACACGGTATATTCAAGTGAAAATTAAACAATTAGCGATTAAAAGCAAACAATAATCTCAGCTTTGGAAAATCAAACAGATGTGAAATCTAAATTTGCATTATCACACAAGGTAGCTTTTCTAATATTGGAAGTACTTATTTGCTTTTTTTTTACAATAAGGAAGACTTTCTTTACAGGGTGCTTTGTATGCTTATAAAAATATGTCTATAACCATTAAATAACTCACAAGCAAGTGACAATTTGTTACCTGTGCGAATTATTATATATTTTCGTGTCAAGCCATTTGCTTGTTTTTTTTGGATTACTTTAACGATAATTAAAGTTTTGCATGTTGCAGCCACAGAAATTAACGTCATGCTATTAAGTAATAAGCGTTTGTTTCTTACTTATACAATAATGATATAATTATAATTTATATTTCATTAAATTTTATAAAGTTAAATGGCAAGTTAAGAGGCTACAGAACTTATCATAAATTTGATATAAAAAGTAACATGACCAAACAAACAAATTCATTGACAAATCTAGCTTTCACACTTATTCTTTTATTGTTCAATTATGCAACATTTTGTATAAAAAATGTATATATTCATAGTGTTTCTTGTCACGTCACAGCTTCCTGTTGGTTGCTTTTTGTGCGACGGACCATTGTTTAGACCCCATTTGGGCGTAATTATATTGCTGTCGAGACGCCAATACAAACGACGCGATATTTGGTCAAACGAACAAATTGATAATTGCGTGATTAAATTATTTGCTTTAGTGTCCCCAACTGACTTATTCTAGTCACGTTCTGGCGAAATATTAATAAGTATAAACGGAATTATTTGAAGGGCCAAAGCTAAAGCTTACCACCTGCCGCATGTCGTTGCAGGGTCGATTTGCCTATGAAATTAATCCTTTTTGTTATGCTCTCATATATTCGCCTTTAATCTATATTTATGAATATTCCTTTATGATGATTTCTTTCTAAATTCAAAGTTAAAAGAAATCATAACTACCCAAAAGAAAGCATTAATTTCAGTCCGGAAAGCTTAATATTATTAAAAAAATAATAAATCTGAATTTAAATTTAAAATGTTCAAATGTTCAAATATTTTCTTTTATTTATAAAAAAAAAAAAAAAAAAAAAATAACAGACGTCCCCAGATCGGCTCGGCTGTTGATGTTGATCAATAAAATTGTACTGCATTGCACACTTCTAACTAAAATGATACACTGCAAGGCTATAAATATATTATAATGAGAAACAATTTTTATTTTAGGAAGAAAACAGGAAACCAATTTTGTTCAAGTGTGAGAAATTAGTTTGTTAAAGTTTCAACTATATTATAATTTCACACGAATCCGCAAAATATAATAGAAATAATAATGAAGTCATACAAGTTCAGAATGTAAGCTCCAGCAGTTTCTCCTGAGCTCTTTAACTCTCTTAAAGGGAAAAATGTGCTATGCATCGAGTGCCATATGTTATAATAAATAATTTTATTTGTTGAAACTTCGGTCCTAGCTAATATATGCACACATAACACGGGAGGGTTATAAGTCCGCTCCTGGACAGCAAGCAAAACAGCAAAAATAACACACACCGCTGGCGAAGCAAACGGCGAAAACAAACAGCAGATGATCCCCAAGAGAGCGGGAATGCCCGAGTTTTATCCACATTTTGGGGGCCCTGCTCTCATGCTCTCAAGCTCTCAGTCCCACATGCTCACATGTATTGGGCAACTGCTGATCCAAGTTGGAGCAGTCCATTCAGTGGGCACTTGGCGGCGGACGCGTTCGGAATAAGCAGTTGTATCGCGATCATTAGAGGAGAGGCGGCGAGCGTTCGGGTCAAGATAAACAGCCAAAACAAATGTTTGCCCAATTTCCATTAGATAATTAGATTATTCCGCCATGGACGCAGTGCAGCAGCAAACAGCAAACAACAACAGCAGCAACATCGACAGCGACAAATGCCAGAAGCTGAAGAGATTCGTGATCGTCGGCCTGCTGATCACCATCGGCATCTTGAGTTGGCATTTCTACGGTGAGCACCTGCTCTCTTACCAAAGAGAATCGCTAACCAAATGTCTGCTCGCATTTTCTCTTAGAGTACTTCCACAGCAAGCCGCTGCCCAAAACGCCCGACGATGTCTTGACCCTCTCAAAGAATCTCTACGCGGAAGAGACTGAGGTCAGTCCGTATCTCTACAAGGTGAATCTCCAGGGGAAGACCACATCCGGCGCCCACGATGACCGGGCCCCAAGGAAGTGAGTGTACTCAATGTTAAGGTTATTAATCCAAAGTAATTTAATTCAATTTATTTCAGTCTCTTTGAGTTACACCAAGATCTGCTGGCCAGAGATGCCAACTCCACAACAGCCCTTCTCATGCGTCTCTTTGACAACTACGAGCTGGATGTGGCTGTGGCTGATGTCTCCACGCCAGAGCACCTGCAGGAGCAACATGACTTTCTCAGGACGGTAATGAACACTCGAGTGATGAAGCTAACCATGAGATATTTGGTTAATAAAGGTAAGCAAACTCTAGTTAGGATTAAAGCTAGGATTCATGCTCTTGTTTGTGCTCTTCACTAGACATTGTGAGCACGGAATACGACGATCAGCTGCGCCTGCTGCAGGACCTTTGGTTCACGCCCTACTCTCGGGGTCGCGGCATCGTGGGCAGCTCCAGCTTCGAGCATGTCTTTATGGCAGAGCTTCGAGATCAGAAGGTCCTTGGACTGCACAATTGGTTATACTTTGCCGACCAGGAGCAGCGAGGCAATGTGGATTACAAAGGCTGGTTGAGCCACCAGGAAATGGGAAAGGTTAGCTTAAGGAATTTATAAAAGACATACTAATTCTTCTAAAATCTCTTCTAGAAAAACCAAATGCTGCTTAGTCTGCGGCACACCTTTCACAACATTAGGAAGCCGGTCAACAGCTTCTTTGTGGGCACTTCGCCGGAGCTGGAGTTGAGCTTGTATACCGCCTGCTTCCTGACCACGGGGGAGGAGGAGCCCTGCCACATTCAGCTGGGTCGAGCCCACGCCACCATAGTCTCGCACGGTTGGAACTGGAATGGGATGCGCCTGATAGCCACCGCTTATCCCGACGGCTCCTAAATCATCCTGCCCACTCCCCAAACTCAATAAAACTAGTTACAATCATCGGAAACGCAAGGCCCAAAGCGCAAAACACAAAACGCAAAGCTCCAAAGTCAAAGTCAAGTTCATTTTATTTCGGCACTTTATGAGTACGCCTGGCCTCGTTGTCGCTGGCAATTGACGGGCCTGTCAGTCAGGATATGAAGAATGTCCGCCAGGATGTCCTTGCCGCCTATCGTTCGAGTTGTTTTGACAGCGTTGCGTGGCCCTACATCATGGAGTTGTTTATTAGTTCCAACATTAATAGTTATTACTGGCGGAAATTAAGCAAGTGGATAAGTCAATTATTGCGAAAGTGTTTGCCAAGTTTCAGTGATTATGACGTTCAAGTATTATACAATCGCAAGGAATACAGTCCTTCAATTATTCATTCTTACTCAGTTCGATGAGTGACTTAATCTTTCCTCAAACCCCAAGGACATCTTCATCAATCTAAAACAAAATAAAATTAATAATTTTATATTAAATAATAGATAAATAAATATTCTTCTAAGCATATCCCCAACCTCAAGACCCTTTTTAGAAACTCCAGTATATAAAAAACTCGTTTCCGCTTTAATTTGGATTTCGAATTTATTTTGTTAGTTAAAAAACATAAATGTCCTTTATTGTTTTGTCCTGGAACACATGAGTAGAAGTACGTATGTTGACTGAAGAAACTGTTTGCTGGAGAACTCGGTGCTGACCCCTATCCGTGGGCATCTAAATGGCGCTCGATGATGACCGTCTCGTTGACTGCTTCCTCCTGCTGGACCACGGCCGGAGCACTCGACCTCCGCGCGGTTATGATGGTAGTGTGAGCCGGTGATATGCTCTCCTCGGAGCCCTCGTCGGGCAGGACCAAATAGGTTTCGCTGAGATCGGCCAGCTCGGAGCAGGTCTCATCGTTGGAGGAGCGCATCAGACTGGGACTGCTGATCGAGCACTCCAGCGGCAGGAGGTCCTCGCAATCGGGACTCCAGCTACTTCTTGCCGGCGGTTGTCGGGGCAGACTGTTGTGGCAGAGCGGATTTTCCGCCGGCGACTGCTCCAGCAGCAGCTGCTGACCCCAAAGCTCCACTGCCCGGGCGCGGTTGTGGTCGGCTCGCTCCGGCAGATGATGGTGGTAGTGCTCCTGCTGCTGCTGCTGCTGCTCCCGACCCGGCCCCTGTTCCTGCTCCTCCTGATGATCCAGCGGCTGTGCCTGGCGGGGACGTGATGCCCGTTGTCGCCGCTGCCAACGGCGGTGGCGATCTGTTGTAGTCCGTGGCCACTCGCTGGGGAGCAGCTGGCGCCTGGTACTGCTGCGGCTGGGACTGAGGCTGAACGGCAGCGGTGGTTGCCGGCGAGGCGTCATACTGGTATCCAGATTGTCCGTAATCGGCTGCTCCATAGTCGTAGGCTCCACCTGCATCGCCATAGTCGTACTGCTGCTGGGCATAGGCATTGGGATCGTAGGCCCCGGCCTCGTACTGCTGCTGGTCGTAGGCACTGTAGTCGGTGTTGTAGGCGGCCAGATTGGCGCTGCCGGCGTTGGCGATGCTGCTTTCGGCCAGTGCTGGTGCTGGCTGCTGTTCCGCTTGCTGCTGCTGCTGTTCGGCCTGCTCCCGTTCCCTCTCCCGTTCACGTTCCCTTTCGCGCTTCTCCCGCTGCTCACGTAGTTGCTGCAGCTCCCGGTCGCGCTCCTCTCGTTCCCGTTGCCGTTCCTGCTCCTGCTGCTGCTGCTGTTGCTGTTGCTGTTGCTGCTTCTCGCCCAGGCCAAGGTTGTCCTTGAGATTCTCGTCATCGTTATCGTGGAGTCCATAGTCGGAGAGCAGGCTCTTGCCGTTGCTGATGCTGCTCTTGCGGCCTGTTGCCGCTGCAGCTGCAGCAGCTGCTCCCGCAGCAATGCTGGCTGCAGCTGTTGCTGCTGCAGAGGCACTGGCTCCGCCGCCGAGAGCTGCTCCCGTTCCGGATGCTGCTCCGCCGCCTGCTCCTGCTCCTGATCCGGATCCAACCGTGTAGTCGTCGTCGGCGCTGTTGTGTGGTTGTGGGGTGCTTTGTATGGGTTCGATTGTGGTGCCATATGTCGCTGCCTGGTAGTCGTAAGCGGCTGTGTGAGTACAAGAATTTTGGTTAGAGTGGCGCCAATCACATGCTAAAAGTGTGGGAGTGGATAGTGTCTATGGATCTAGATCTGAATTGGTATTGGGTTCGCGATCTGGTCACTTCCGGGCTCATCCGTCGCATCCTCGACTTGGGCTTCCGACTCTGATGGAGTGATGAAATCGAGTTAGGTCTCGTACCATTGCAGGTGTCTGTGTGTGAAGTGTTCTACTCGACATAATGACACCCAAAAAAAAAAGAAGATACAGATCCTACCTCGAATGGGATTTAAGTCTAAATAATTTAAAATTCTGGGATAAATCTCAGGACTTCTATGGTTAGTCAAACATTAAAATCCCCTTCGAGATGGAACCATGCTCTCATTTTCTTCGGTGTCCTGACTCAGGACTCTAACATTACCTTTTCCGGGAACTAAGCTAGTATAATCATGCGGTGAGGTATCTAATTTACTCATATGCTCCTCATTACTCAACATGCGATTGGACAGATACTCTAGATTCGACTGTAAAGCGGATATTTCCTCTCTTAAAAGTGAAAGAGTTACGGAAGTTGTAGACAGAGTTAGGGAGAGAGAGAGAGAGAGAGAGAGAAAGACAGGAAGAGAAATGGAAGGAAGAGAAAAATAGGGAAACACTCATATTAGTCAATTACTGGATCAAATCCTTACCGTCGGTGTATCTAGTGGCTTGTCCTCGGAGCTAGGCTCCGGGGATCCCTGGTGCACTGGCAACTGTGACTTGTACTTGGCCCAGATCTGTCTGAGACGTGACATCAGCTGCTCGTTTGTGGCACGCAGCTGCCGCTTCTCCTGGCTGGGAATTCCACAAAAGTAAAGTAAATAAATAAATAGGTATAATCAAGCATAAGCAATTATAAACTGAGCTAAATTAAAATAGATAAAAATATTGTTTTTTCCTTATTATAAACCCAAAGTCGAGCAGTTCCTCATGATAATAGTTTATAACATATCGAATAATAATTGAAAACAAACCTAAAAAAATTATCCACATTAAACCCCAAAACATTAATTTACATTTAGTTAGACAATACTTTTAAAATATAAGGAAACTCTGTTCTAGGAAAATCCCTAAAAAATTAATAATAATAATATTTTAGTAAAATTAAGATGTATTTTTTGCGAAGAATAACATATTTCACTCCCATTTTAGGCATTAGTTTGAAAAGCTTATCCCATGTGCTAGTAAAATCTTGTAGTTTGTTTTTATAAATAAACACAAGCAAACCCTTAAAATGGTTCATATACCTTAAACTTAAGACTATTTAGTGGACTAGAAAAAAACACTATCAAAGCTTCGTGGCCTGCTCCTGCTCCTCCGCATCCTCCTCGTCCTCCTGTTGCTCTCGCTCCCGATCATTCTCCAGCTCCGCCAGCTGCTCATCGATGTGAGCCAACAACTCCGGCGATGTCCTCTCTTTCACGAAAGTCTCGTTCAAGGCCTGGGCCACCGCATCCACCTCCTTTACGAACGTCTCGTTCAGGGCGTGCGTGGCCTTAGGCTTGGGCTGCTTGGGCACCAGGCGCACATTGACATCCACTTTGACCGGAGGTCGTGGCTTCTTGTGGCATCCGTATCCATCCCGCTGCAGCAGCTGCTCGAAGTACAGCTTGGGCTTGATGCTGGCACTCAGGGCATTGCTGCCGGGACCTCTACAGTTCGATGGTGCTTGGGCCGAAGTGGCTCCCGCCATGCTGCCAGCGTCCACCGTCAAGTGCTGGGCTTGACACGTGGCCTGGCAGGCGGTGGCACTGCTGAGGGTCTGATTCAAAACTAGATGCTGTTGCAGCCAAGGCAACGGCTCCGTTTTGCAGGGATGACAGCAGGTTCCCGGATGCAGCTGCTCCTGCTGCTGCTGCGGCTGCTGGGACTCGGTTTCGGAGGTGCGCTGGTGGTGTTTCTGTGGCGAGTGCTGCGTGTGGTGCGTGTCTAGGGTGAACTCGTGCCCGTGACAATGCATGCTCTGGCTGTGAGTGGTTTGTGTACGCGATTTGCTGGCTGCCGCTGCTGCTGCTGCTGCTGCTACTGATGTTGCTGCTGCGGATTGCCTGCTGCTGCTGTTGCGACTGCGGCAACATGCAGCACTCGCTTCGCTGTTGCTGCCACTGCTGCGTCTGCGTGGCTCATGCTCGTGTCTGTGCCGCATAAAACTGGGGCAAAAGCATTTCGTCTTCGATGTTGCCGCTGTCGCCGGTGTTGCTGATGTTGCCGATGATACTGCCAGTGTCTCCGCTCGGCCCTTGGGCTTCTTGTAGCTGGAGAGCTTTGGGAGCGGCGGCATCTTGGCCAGCTCCTTGGCCAGCCGTTCGTTGCTCCTGATTATGTTCTGAAGGATCTCGTCGCCATCGACGGCGGCGGCAGCAGCAACATCGCCGGCAGCTGGCCTAATGAATTCGGGTATTTCCAAGTCAGGCAGCAAAGTGAACTCGTTTGCGCTTTCTTTTACTGCTGTTGTAGAGGCTGATACTGCTGTTGTTGTGGCTGTCAAAGGCCCGCTTGCCGCTGTTATTGTTGTTGGTGCTGCTGGCATCGTAAGATCGCAAATTGGTTCTAATTACCACGAAAAATTGCAATTGCATTGCAGGCGGGCAGCAAAAGAAAGGTTTGAAGAAGTACAAGTACAGCGTGTTAATCCAGTCTCAAGCTAGGTCTTGGTTTTTTTTTGCTTTTGCTTTTTGCATTTTGCATTTTACATTTTGCTTTGGTGTGGAACGAATCTCGGAAAAGGAAAAATTGGTGTCGGAAAACTGGTGGGAAAAACTTTGGTTTTGGCCTTGAATTTCATATTGCGCAGTGCGGTGGGTTTTCCATATCTCAACAACACAACACAGACTTTCAATTAAACATTTCACATACCATTCTAAGGGGGTGTTTATTATAAAATTAGAGGTGTTGCGAATTAAACTAAATGAAACTGCAATTATTTTTGCCATCAGAACCAAGGGGCAGCTGGCTGCCCGGCCATAATTGCAGTTCCTCAGTGGTAATTAGCTAATGGTACTTATTATGATCATAATTACTTGTGCTTGTAGGTCGTATCCTCTAATTTGCCCGTTAGGGTCTTACACTCGCTCGTCAGTTTATCCATGAGTTGCTTCTGAGATGTTATCATTTCCTCAAGCTCATTTACCGTTCCCGCTACAAACAGACATTGGATCGGTTTAGTTATATGATGGATATATACTTTATATGATTAAGAGATTAAATGCAACGCGCTACAGAACAAAACTCATGGATAAACTATTGAACACTTTTCCGTAGGTGATTTTTAGTTCGAATTAAAGGTAATCTTGTGAAGTTTTTGAGTTTTTATAGAACGCACGTAGAAACACAATATGAGCATCAATAGCTTAGCCAGAGTTTATAGGTAGGATAGAGACAGTGACAGGTGAAGAAGAAAGAGTGAGTCTGAAGAAATATTATAATGCTTACCATGCTTTTCTTGCATCTCTGAGATCCGCTTGTCCAGGTCCTTCTTGGTGGGTCGTATCTCGTTCTTCAGCTCACCATAAGCCAGCTGAGAAGGCAAGAAGTTAAACCAAGTTATTAGACCTATTTTAGTTCACTACAAAGGCAGACTCAAATGCAGTTCAGATTAAGAATTAAGAAATAACCATTTACTTACTTCCTTTTCCAGGCTAGCTATCTCATCGTTGAGCCTCAGTACCTCCCTCTTCGAGTGCAGCAGATCAGCATCCCCTCGATCCAGACGCTGCCTCAAAGAGTTAATCTCAGCTGTAAGACGGGCCGCCTCTGTCTTGGACTCCCTGGCAGCCCGGTCCAGCTGAAGGCGCAGCGAGGTTATGTCCTGCTCCAGGGACTGCTTCTCCGCATTCACCTGCGCCATGTCCGCCAGGAAGGTGGTCCTGTTGGCCCTCAGCTCCATCTTGAGCTCCTCGATCTGCGAATTACGACTGGCCACATCCCGCTTAAGATCAGTCTCGTAGCGTTTCTGGCGCTCCAAGTCCAACTGCAGCTTGGCCACCTGCTCCCACTGGCAGCTGAGGTCGCCGCCCAGCTGATCCACCTGGCTGTTGTAGCGCCGCTCGGCGCTGGCCCGCTCCTCGGCCAGCCGTCGGGCCATCTCATGCTGCAGCTCCCGAACACGCTCGTGCTGGCGATCCAACTCGTCGCGGAGGTGACGCACCTCTAGCTCCGCCTGAGAGCGCTCCATCTGTACCAGATCGTTGATATAACGCTTGGAGGAGGCGCTGCCCTGGCTATGGGCCTTGGCCTCGTCCAGGAGCCGTTGTAACTGGCGTACGCTCTCCTCGAGGTTGAGCTTGTCCTGCTGCAGAGTCTCCAGCTGCTTGCGGTGCAGCTCACAGTTGGATCCACCAGTGGAGCCCAATGTAGCCACCGCTGAGAGGGGATCCATGTGGGCTAGCTTCCGCTTGAGCTCCTCGTTTTCAGTGCGAAGACGTCGCAGGTCAATGCTAGCCTGCATTAGCTCTGCCTCGAGTTCACTGATCCTGGCCTCGTAAACGATGTTGGGGGCACTTGCGTAGCGGGGACTCTGCACCTGCCCCTTGGAAGCACCCTTCCTGGGAGTGGTCGGAGTCTTCCGGCCACTGGCGTACACCAAATGCTCATCACTGTCCGACGAGGGACTGGTGGTGGCCAACGGGTGCTGAGACTTGCCCGAACCGAGAGCCACCAGCTCGGATTGCGCATTTTCCGTTAGCTGTTCGTTCTCATTGATCACGTCCTTGACTTTGCCCAGCAGATTGGTTAGCTCGCTGCGGCAGTACTTGGACTCCTTCTCCAGTTGCTCGATGTAATCCTCCTGCTTCTCAATGAAACTAAAGATCTCCACGGGAGCCGAGACACTGTCCGCTGGAAGAGGGGCAGCCGGAATGGAGCTGCTCGGATAGTGAACGGAGGATGAGGCCAGGTTCTCCTTGGAAGCCGAGAGATACCCCGAAGTGTAGCTCTTCTTGGGGCGATACGTGGTCATCCGCGTCTTCTGGCTAGGCGACAAGTACTTGGAAATGTCCGAGAAGACGGGACGCTCAATTACCTGAGTTGGAAGTGGTGATTAGAGAAGATATTTTCTAGTGCCTAGGAGGCATGTAAGCAGATTGAACACCCACCGACAAGTTATCAGAGTAATTGTCCCCGGAATCCTCGTTGAAGTTCCGCATATAGGAGGATACGCCGCCTCCTAGCTTGGGAGCCACATAGGAGTTGTCCGCCAGCATCACCTTGAGGCGGCCCACGGCCTCGTTGTAGGCGTAGTTGGTGTAATCCATGGTCTTGCTCTTCTTGCTGATGCCGCCCTTCGAGGACTTCATCGGGAAGTTTCTAAAGTTTACAGGGAAAAACGACACAGGATTCTTGAAAGTTTTTCATCTTGGATCACATTTTAACTGGGAATTTGACTAGGAAACCGAGTTGCTGAGCAACTGAAAGGAAATACTGAACTGAGCCGGTAAGGAAAAAGCGAAACTGAGGCTGTCCTTTGGGGTGACAACTGGACTTGGTGTTGCAGGCGTTGCCAGGACAACAGGTTGGCCAAAATACAAAATTAACCCTGTTTATTGGGACCGAGTGCATGCGTCATGGTTGAGCTAACACCTCTGCGGGGGTTGTTAAATCATGGCACCCCTATAGCAAGTGTTTTAATTTCAGGAACAAACTATCTACAAATGCTGGCATTAGTTGGGAGCAAACACTAAATTTGGGGAGGAATTTGTAACACAAAACCCCATAAACGAGACTGTCACGGAAATCGCTGTGGTTTTGAAATCAATTGAACAGGTCTCCAAAAGTATGTTACAATAAGGTACGCCTCGGGGGAAAAAAAATTCAATGCTTTTGAACATATTTATACCCTTGCAAGCTATTACTATGTATATATTTTTAGTCAGAAGCTAGCAACGCTGAAAATAGTCATTTCCGAGCCTATAAATCCTATATATATTGATCAGCATCAACAGCCAAGTCGATTTAGGCATGTCAACCACAAAAAAAATTAGACGATTTTTTCTGCAAGGGCATACAAACTTCGACTTTCTTAACGTTAATTACATACCGATTAATTACCAAAAATAATTTGTATTACATTATTATTATTATTATATTTCTAAATTTAATGTAACATTTAGCTTTACAACATTGAAATATCAATTTGTGCATACGATTGAATATTAAATAAAATTAAAATTGGTTAGTTTTGATACTTTATAATGCTTAAAAATGAAATAGTTTTAATTGACTTTAAATATACACCGATTTCTAACATACTTCTTTTATGCTCCTTTTGTGCTTGTGAATTTAAAATTTTTAAAGTCTTAATTTATTCATATTTGCATAGAAATTATTCTAATAATACTATTGAAATAATTTTTGGATTTTTTACTAGTCTTGAACAACTTTTTCAAGTTGTACTACAAACTTTTAATTTTGTCTATATCAATTAAAATCATTTTTATAAAAAAAGTATTTTAAAAAGTTGTACATATATTAATAACATGTTAAAGCTTAACTTTACCATTACTTTATTAATATCAAATAGCAAAGAACCTTATAAATTGTATTCGAATTAATATATTTTTAAATATACCTATTCATCTTCAGATATATTAGTTAACTTTTAATTTCACTAAATAGTTTTTGAAAAAGTATTTTTTATGGTTTTGTACAAATTTAATTCAAGACTCTGTGGCTTTTTTAGGTTGTACGTTTCATTAAATCCAGTTCTATAGTCACATAATTTTAGTCAAATTTCCCAATTAAATTATTTTTCTTATATTTCAAACTGCTGTTCTTCAATTCTTTTGTTTTCGTGAACATTATAACACTTCTATTAAATTGAAAGCACTTTTATTCAAGTGGCTTGCAAGTTTTAGTGAACTTTTTGCAAATGTTGCAACTTGACTTTGTTATGCAATTGCCTTGTTTTTCACCCCGAGAACTTGAGAGAAACTGTTTTTGTCAGTTCGCAGTTGAACAAGTTCATGCCACATTGCCAGGCAGTTTGACAGTTTGAGGGGGGACGAAGGGATTACCTCGATCGACGCTTAATGCGGCCGCCCGCACTGCTCACGCTGGCGATGCTCTCGCGGTCAGAGTATCCTGTGGAGCGCTGCTGGGCGAGATGACGCAGGTCGTCGCTCGTCAACAGCGAGGACGCTGTCAGATGGCCGATGTTGCCGGTGTGGGCCTGCGGTTGGTTCTGCGAGTGGCTCCTGGAACTGGAACTCTTCGGTTGGTACAAAGGGGCGCCGTACTTGAGGTTGAAGTTGTCCGCTTTCATTTTACTTTGCACGGGCCAACATGTGCGCCAAACGGGGGTCTTGGGGAGGGGACTTGGCTAAAAGTTTGTGCCACAATCCGACATGCAACTCGTCAGGGGCAGGGGCAGGGGAAACACTTGTGGTATGCACTTCCTTCCGCCTTGCGGTTTGCACTTTAATTGTTTCTTTGCTTCTCCAAAAGAGTGAGCGACAGGACGACAGGACGACGACGCGATGAAGTTGAACTGAAACCTCCTCTGGCGCAGGCCAAAGCTTTTATAGACTCGCTGGGCCCCATATATATCCCATATATGTACATGGTTTAGTGTGCCTCCATAATGTGTTTGGTGCCATGTCGTGCCCTGTCAGCGAGATTCCAAAACACAGACATTATTAGCATTTCCCCTGCTGCAGTGCAAGTGTGTCGCCATGGCAGCTCGGCGGCTCCAAGGGGGGAACGCTAAGGAATCTCTCCTGTAACCGTACGTTTCCTGTTTGGTCGATACGGAACTCGGGGAAGTCGAAGCCGTCAATGCACCGAAGACACGCTCATTTGTGCCAATATTTGGTCATATAACCTCCTGCTCCTCCTCTTCTGCTCCTGCTCCTGCTCCTGCTCCTCGTTCAGCTCTGGCTCTGGGTTGTTCAACTCGGCGGAATCGAGGCCAAAAACGTTTTCATTGCATATTTAAGGGCCCGCTATCTGGGTTTATGTCTGCAGCTATATTTGGCTCTCAGTACCGCGACTTACCCTTAACTGGAGTAATTTAATTATAATCAATTAAAACACACAAATGACTGTAACAAGGTCAAAGTGTCAAACTGACAGTCGCAACGAATTTTTCATTAGACGAAAGGAAAATTTCACAAGAAATAGCAGGGTGTTCCTTTAAATAAATATATTCTAGACTCTTTTGAGCAAGATAATTACAACCTAACTGAAACCTAATCCAAGGGTGTTTTTGGATCATTTAATCCGCCACCTTTAACATTTTTTCTCAACCTCCAAAAAAATACCAATAGAAACCACCCAGAAGCTTTGGGAAAGCACTCTTTAAGCAAATTTCCAAGAGACTCTCTTGCTTAAAAATGGCAATAAAATAAGATTTCGGTAAAATTATTGGCCATATTCCTCCTTTGAGTACGCTTCCCGAATTCCACTCGAAGACTATTAAGTTTCAGAATTCTGTTGCCAGGGGCCAGCTACTGCCACATGTGGTAACCGCCTAGACCCGCCAACAATTGATTGTCGATGTTCCTATAACTTATGGCCAAATCACAGACATTTAATGGCCCAAATAACTCAGGCTCGGCAGCCGTCGATGTAGTGGCTCCCCTCTGGAGATTCCCGATCCCGGAGCCTGCCCGGGCGATCCGCGGCGAACCCATCCCGAGTGCAGCCACACAATCAATCAATGCAATCTCTGTTATCATGAATAATTTCCTAGCGGGCAAATGCACAGCAGCAACTGAAGCCACAACAGCAGCAGAAGCAGCAGCAGCCACAGAGCCAGAAACCCTTTTGGCCAAAAAAGAAGAAGCACAGGGCAAAAAATAAACCATTTTCCCCTACACTTTGAGCCCTTTTCCATATATTATCAGCTTCTTGCGATTTAATTACCCCGACTATGGAAAACAGCAGCAGCAGCAGCAGTAACAGCAACAATAAGAGTGGCGGCCAGCGAAATTAACCCTCTGAGATAAACGCATAATTCCGTGTGCAGAAATCTGCAGCACAATTCATAAACATAACCTACACGAACCTCTTACCCAACTGCGCCCGTGTGTGTGAGCCTTATCGATCGTGGTCAAGAGCAGCGGCCGGGTACCGAGACCCGAGCCATGTCCAGTCGCAATCCAAGTTGCAGGCCCTCGGGGCGCTCTCAGCAATTTTCATTGCTCAAGCTCCAGCTCCAGCTATGGCCACAGCTCCGGCAACAGCAAACGCTTCAGTTGCACTGGAATATATCCGAGAAATAAATTCTTTTACCAAACTAGAGGTCAGAGTTGGTTATTCATTTCGTATCTTTCAGCAAATAAAAACTAAAGACAGTAAATACAACTGTTTCGAGTGTTGCAAGGAACTTTCATCAGAGGCATTTCTGGGATGCAGACCTAAAACTAAATTATACTGTACATACGAGTAGCTTAATAAACAGTTTTTAACATAACTTATATTTAAACTTAAGTGTAAATTACCTTACCAATATTTTGTATATGTCTATACTTAGTTCTTAAATTACTCACTTACTGCAGTACTAATATTGTATTTTAAGTAAATATTTCCATTAAAGTATATAATATTTTTTATATGTTTAAGGATGTCAAGCTATTAAATACTATACTATACAATACTAATATAATAAGAAAGTCCAATATTCCACATACAAATTTAAAAAACTCCTATTGCAGCATTAAATTGCTTTTAAAAAGCGTTGTAAATATCAAATCAATTAAAATTGTATCTCAAAGTATGCAACGGAATAATTTAATAGAAAAGAGTATTGGAAATTATTTAATCATGCCATTCCCTTCTTAAATGCAAATTTAATACTGCAATTATTCCCAAAATAAAAGCTAAAATGCACTTTCCTTCTTCTATTTCTTACAGTGCAAGGCTGCATCACCAGCTCCCAGTTCTCAGCCCGAGCTCTTCTCTGCGGTGATCGTTGTCGCGATCTTAGCAGCGACTTGCTCTGATTCTCCGGCCAACAACTACAACAACAACATCAACAATCTGGCCCCGACCGCTTGCAGTCGCTGCTGGCGTCGCAGCCGCTGCTGCAGCAGCCTCAGCTATTTACAACACTGCATTCCAGCGCCGCAGTCATTCAAGAAGCGGAGCTGAAGCTGGAGCTGGAGCTGGAGCTGAAGCCGCCGCGGAGAGCCCAGAGCCGAGCTGTCGAGCGCGCTGAACTTGTTTCATGCCACTTTGGCTTAGTGTGTGCTCCTCCGCCGCCAGCTCCCCCGGCTCTCTTGGCCCGTAAATGCTGTAATAAGCCAACAACAGCGGCCAGAAACATGTTTATGAAAAGAAAGAAATTCCATTGCAAACAAAAGAGGCGAACGTGCGAGGGAGAGGGAGCAAGGCGTGCGCTGCGCATGCGCGCCTGTAATCCAGCTCATACTCCTCTCTGTATCTGTGGGTAGAGCATGTGCTCTTAAGCGGTATCTCCAAGATCGTCAGCTCTGCAGCTCTCTTTTGACTCTCTTTTCGTATGCCAGTTTAGCCCACAGGCATATTTAGTTATGCCAAGGTGGAAATTTTTTGCAAACTCTGATGGGAAACAACAAAAACATAAAAGTAGCACAACACGTTCAACAGGCGGTGAGGGTGAAGGGGGCGGAGGAGTGAGATGGAAGAGCAAGGAGCCTGGGAATGAGGTGAATATGGTCTTCAAATATGGTGAATTCTTTTTGCGAATGCTAAAAGTATTCAACACTTTAATAATAGTTAATTGAAATCATTTAATTTCTAAGATCATTTAAAGTAATTATGAATTGTGAATCTGTAATTTTAGTAATTGTAAATTCAACTTCAACAAACTTTTGAAAATTAGGAATTAGAATTAGAAAATAAATTCCACCTAATTATCTCTTAATATATACTTTTATATTATTAATTTTTTAATTTCGAGGCTGGTAGTTTTCATAATTCCCCTAATTTTCGACATATTTTATGTTCAATATGTAAGTGAAAAAGACTTTGGATACACATTAGGAAAATCATTGCCTGATCCAAAGATTGTATTGCATACTTTTGGCGACTGTTTTATTAGATTTTATATCGTTATTAATAAATAAATACAATAAAATAAATTTTTCCATGTTACTTAAAGTATTTATTTTTATATTTTTAATTTATCTTAATGGTTTAAAATCCATATTAATTTATTCATCAAAAATAAGTTAACTATTTGTTAAATTTCATCATATTTAAAGTCTCTTTGGAATACAACAAGTTCGTTGCCTGAGTCTTTCGTTTTACGCTCTGCTCTCCCACCCACTCGTGGTGAATTTCTTCATAGTGCAAGAGCGAATCGCTCTCTTTCGTGGCGTAAGCGATCGCTGGGCACTCTGTGGCTCGTCGCGAGTAGTGTACCGCTCAGTTGCCATTTACCTGTCGTCGTCGTCGCTGTCGGTCATCCAGGTGTTCCGGCGTCGAAGCGGACGCAACTGGAACGGACTGAGTCTCAAGGCGCCGCATCGCGTTGCGTGCCCGTCGCTGCCTACGTGTCCCTGTGTGTGCCCAGTGCCAAGTGCCAGTGCGAGTGCGAGTGAGACAGTGCCAGTGCCTGTGAGTCAGTGAGCGCAAAAAAGATAACACTGCACTATGGGGAATTTGCCCGATTTCGTGGTATTTAGTCATTTTATCGATCTTTAAAAATTAGTGTTTTTTCAATGCAAATATCTTAAAAATATATGGCTCTGTAAAGTTCAGTACCAAAAATGTTAATTAACAGACCACTGTTAAGCTTACAGACTGTTAAAGTCAGCTGTTGCGGCCAAAGAGCACACGCTGAAATATAGGCATTTTTTGTTGGGTGACTTTAAAAGTGCGAAACTCAAAAGTAAAACAATTTATTGATCCAATTTTTGATTGACACCAATCTTACATGATTGTATTATGTGTTGTGTGTATCTATATTTTGATCTGTGCGTGTCTTCCTAATATTTTTGCGTTTTTCCTAAGTGTTCTTTAAGGTAATTTTTCTGAAATAAAATTAATTTCACAGAGACTTACAAAAAATATATATCGATGTTTAGGTGTAAGTCCAAATGCATTTCGTAGAGCCATTAATTCTGAAGAAACGGCAATTTGTCTCAATGTGCACAA
>VNJR01000232.1:0-18068 GCA_008042585.1 Drosophila punjabiensis
CGTGCTCCGCAAATTGAATCGTTTTCGACTCGAATTTCAATTCTCAGTCAGCCAGAAATTGTAGTATTTTCTTATCCTAATTGCTGATGAAATTAATTCATGTCGATTGATTGCCATAATTGGTTGAGCTTTAAGTGTTTGGCATTTTGAGTAGACTTTCTGGTTGATACTTGATACTTGAGTTGCTCTTTTAAATGGTAATTTTTAGTCATTCTTATGAGTTTCCCCATTGAGTTAAACTGCCAAGAGAGAGAGAGAGTTTCTGACTTTATGCAGTTTCAAGTCTGCTAATGATTTTATGCTTTCCCTTTATTTCAATTTCAGCAGTTGTTATAATTTTATTTTTCCTTCCGTTGCGCATCGTAAAATCAAGACCGCAACACACAAAAATTCACGAAACAAATTTTAAGCATTGCTTCCTTTATGAGCAAGCCGCAGTAACCCCGTCCGCAAGTTCCTTTCCCCTTTCCCCCTTAACAAGTCGCTCTTAATGTTGTTTTTTCGTGTAAATTTATAATAACTTGCATAAATTAAGGCCGCTGCTGCTGCTGCCGCGCTTGCAATTGAAATGAGTTCAACTTCACCACAAAGGACGAGCAAGGGGAAACTTGACGAAGCAGCTACGTGGTGAATTTCTGGTTTCCCCTTAAGGGGAAGTGTATCCCTTACTTTGGATTTCGGCCTCGGTTTCTGTTTCCGTTTCCTTTTTTCTGTTTTTTTATAAATCTCGCATAATGCTAGTGGATGATACCAAAACTGGGCAAAGGTCTCTGGCCACCGCCTCGTCCTTGGTCCAAAAATTGGCAAATTTAATATATGATTAGCTAAACTGGCACATGTTGCCCCGTGTGTTGTCCAGATGTAACATAACATTTATCTGCGGCAAACGAACGAACGAACAAACTAATGAGGGTCAGCATTTCTGACATCGAGACACGCCCACTGCCACATCCCATTCGCATCACAAAAAAAAAAAATAAAGGCCACAGAACACACACTTTGACATTGAGGCCTTGCCTCGCCTTGACTTTAAGTTTGGCCTCCTGTCTCCTTTATCCTTTAAACTTTAAATTTGCATTTAAATTTCCCGAGCTCTCGTTCGGCGCCGTGCTCTTTTCGGTTCCGCCTTTAAATTATGCATCAAAATAGTCCACAAATGTTCCTTCGTTCGTTGGTTCTCGCAGTGAAAGTGAAATGAGTGGGGGCAAAAAATAAGTAGGCTGTGTGGCTGCGGGGGCGTGGCATTTTTTGGGCGGCTTGCAATTTTTGTGATAAAATTGTGAGCTCCATTTTTTTTTTGTTGTTGTTGGTCGGTTCATGCACATAAATTTGCTTTAATGCGCTTAGCAAATGTTGGCAGTTGGCCGGAATCTTTTCATCTCTCTCTCACACTTTCTCTCCCTCTCTTTCTCTCTTTCTGTGCGTGTTTCAGTCTATCTGTCTTTATTTGGGCGGCACATAAATCGAGCCGAGAATTTTGATAATGACACGCAGGCCTGATTTCCTTTTTATATTATTTTCGTTGTCATTTCCCTTTTTTTGTTGTTGTTTTGTTGGCTCCAAAACAAAAACAAAAATTGTTTAATTAATTAGGGGGCAACATTTTAATTAGGCTTAAGTGCCATTGCTACTGCTGCTGTGGTGTCAGGCAAGACCAATCATTAAATGAGCAAATGCTTTAAATGTCAGCAAGCCCCAATATGCGAGGGTTGCTTCTGGGGTTTTCTTTGTTACTTTTTTTTTTGTTACTTGGGAACACAAATTGGAAAAGTTTTGTAGAGTAATTTGGGGGAGATTGTAAAGGACAGAATTTGATGTGAATTTTGTTATTTTATATTTCAAAGGTTTATAAGGACGAGTAATTACATTTAGAACCTGTACATAGTCTTGCAATGTTATTTTCAAATCTTTAAAGTATATTATTTATGATCTTAACAATAGTCTATAAGGTTCATATAAAGAAAGCTTGAAAAATTTTAACTTGTTGATAGACTTTAAGATGAAAGTACTATAATTTGTTTACGTTTATAAATTTAGAAGCAAAGTCTCCTAAATTTAATGCTGTCTAAAGAAACCTCTCATGAAAGGGTTTATTTTTCCCTAATATCATATATACAAATCCAAATACGCAGGATTGAAAATCTTTGTCATATAGCTGCCTTAGGGACAAGTGACTTCGTTCTTATTTAATCACATTTGCAATTACTCAAAAATATATATATATAAAAATCAGGTCACTATATTATATAGCTTTCTGGTAGTAATCAAAAAAGGAATAAAGTCATTTATTCTTTACTTCCTTTCTTGTTCTTATGGAAATTCCAAAAATATAGCATACTTTTCAAGGTACTTTTATGAGCAGAAATAACTCTTACCAAGTTCCTTACAAAACGATGCTGCTTAATCAGCTTTAATTTGCTGCCGTCATTCTATCGCTCGCTTGGTCATGTCAAGTGCCTGAGGTTAGGGCAGGAAAACGTATCGAGTAACCCATTTGGAGCCGCAACCAGAAGCTGACCCACTGAGCAGCGAGCATGCAAACAAAGGCGTGGACTTGCGAGCCAAGACAATGTTCATAGCATTTGGCGGCATGTGTGTGTGTGTGGTGTGTGGTGTGTGTGTGTGGTGTGTGTGCGGCAGTGTGCATCTTGGCCAAACAAGCCAAACAATGTAGACAATTGCTTTTAGAGCGTTGACTGATGACAATCGCAATCACTTTGCCGCCCACTCAACCTAGATTTCCACCAGCGAAAGCAAACACGGCAAGGCAAGAGTTTTTGGCAGCACCAGAGAATGCTGGATGTAGGATATAGGATGCTGGATGGTGGATGGGACTCCGTTCTTCCCGCCCCACCAATCCGATCTCTTCTTCCTTTGGCAGTCAGGTAGCATTTGCCGGCGCTCAATTTGTAGTTTTCGGCATGGATTACACATACGCCGTGTGGTGCATTCAGCGCGCTTGTCAGCTTATAATTCAATTCGCCAACAGCAGCAGCATCAGCAGCAGCAGCAGTAGGAGCAGTAGCAGCAGATGTAACTCTATACACATAGATCCGAAGCTGAAGCTGTATCAGCTGCCCCAAATTGACAGGCAAACTGCATCTGTCCTGCCGTACACCGACGGCGTGTGCCTGGCAAATTGCATTAGCTGTCAGAGGGAACTTTTACCTTTGATTGTGTAATTTATACAAAGATTTGACCTGCACTCGCTTTGACTTTGGCTTTCGATTCGATGCCTTTGGCCAAACATGAATGAAGCATTCTTTGCTTGGCTCAAAGGTAAGGACTCTTTGAGGTAAAGATGGAAGCAGACTCCCGTGTTTTTTAATTGTAATAATATACTTACTAAAGAATACTCTAGTCTTTAATACGATAAAACATTGCAGTTTTTCTAGAAAATTACTATATAGAGTAATACCCAGTCATTCTTCAAGGATATTCCATAAGAGAGAGGCAAGCAATTCTATAGTTGTCTCACATTTCGACACTCATGCATGACAAGAATGAGTTCAAGTAGCTGTCAGTGGCAAAGATTTAATGCTGCTTGCTCTCGCTCTCAGTCTCCCCCAGCTGTTTTTTCTCCAGCTCCAGCTTCTGCTCCTGCTCCCCTTTATTGAGAAACAGCTGCCATCATAATTCAATATTTTACACTTGAATGTACACGGAACAGAACTTGACAGCGACAACAACAAGGATCTGAGCAGCGAATGAAAATGTTTACACGCTGCTGAGTTGCTGAGCTGCCGAGCTGCCGAGCACTTCGCACGCCAGCCAACTAACTGAATGAGTGACTTACCAAAAGGCCGGAGAGAGGGCAGGGAACAGGCACTCAAAAAGGCGCCAGCATGTCTCTTGACTGTCCTCCTGGGTGACCGTAAGGAGCTGCCTGTAGTTTTCACTGAAAATAAACTAGAATGAAGGGTTGGATATTTGCTTACATTATTTAAAACGGGAGCCTACTGAACATTCTTAATGTCGTTTTTTAAACCCTTTTAAAAACGACACAAAAAGTATTACGTCACAGAACTACCACATCTTACGATTTAAAATCAGAATATAGATTATTTTCCCCAGTGCACAACTGGCCTTCCAGCAACAGGCAGGAATGGCCAAGACAAGTCCGCACAGATTGTTGTCAAGGTAACCCAAAGGTAGGCAAGTTGGCCGGCAGCCAACGCCTTTGTAAGAGGCTGTCTTCCACCGGTTGCCGTGTGTTTGGAATAATTAGGCTGGTGTAGTTAATAATTACATTTAAGCCTACCCGTTACCCGTCCCCTACAAGTCATGGAGAAGCCTTCATGGCCATGGATGATGCCATGCCACGTCTCATTTAACATAATGAACCAAACTACATTGGGGCGCGTGGGGGAAATACCAGCCAGTCAGTCAGCCACTGGCCCACAAATTCAATCAAAGATTCTCACACAGCTCAACTGCAGTAAAATGGTTTACCGCAAATGCCAAAAATAAGGCCAAGCTCAGGTAAGGAGAGAGGCAGCACCTGAAATTGCAGCAGGCGAAACCACAGACATGGCAGTGAGCAGACAGCTGGATATAATCCATTTTGCGTCATCGTCGTCGTGGGTGGGTAAAAGCCCCTTGCAAACTGCATTTTTAGTGGGGATAACCGAACCCTTTTTGTTTCGGTGAAGAGTCAAACGAAACAAATAAACAAACAGTTTTGCAAAATTCAATCAGTTGTAAAGGTCAAAGACATTCCCCATTGACGTTTAATCTCTTAAAGTCTCGCAAATTTTACGACTGTGGCTGGTGTCTGGTCTGTGCAATTTACTGTCTGACATTTAAACGTCGGGACACCTGTGCGTATGAGCAATAATTTGCACAGAATATCACGCATACGAGGCATTTAACCTTTGCAAGAAATTGTACACTCAAAAAGCATTTTAAAGTCCTATTATGCACAACAAAAACAAAACAACATCAACCACAATTTATATAGAACAGCAAAGCTTTTTCCCCCTATCTGAGGAAACCGCACTGAAAAACGGAAAAGTTTTTCAAGGCCCGATAAGAGTTTTTTAATTTGTCTAAAAAGGGGAGAGAGAGAGGCTGCCGTGCGAGGGGCGAGACAGGCAGGTGAGGCTGAAGCAGTGCTGTGCCGAGTGTTCTATATACGCAGGTATCGTCAAGTGGGCGTTGCTCCGGTGTTGTGTTGTGTGAGGCGAACTTTTTAGGCGGCGTAATTTATGCACAATGAAAGCGTTTGGGATTAAGGACACACACACACACACACACACATACAGTCGAAATGGGGCGTGGCAAAGGCGTCGTCTGTGGCGCGGCATAAAAAAGCAAGTGCCAAACTGCCTCCCTCCTCCTCCTCCCGGCAGACAGGTGTAGCAGGCAAGCCGGAAAATTAGCGGAAAGCGTCAAAAGCGCTCCCCAAACGGCAATGTCGCGGCATGTCTAACCTCAGAAAAGTCCCATGCCCCGATCCTGTTCCTTTACTTTTACCTGGGGCCAGGCTATTTTGCATATCCACATAAATACAGAGAGAAAAATATATATATTTACACATTTAAAATTATTTTTTATTGCCAGTCGAAAAGGATGCTCTTCGTCATGCGTTTCAAAGGCGTAGGACTAACGTATCATTGCCGCATTGCTGCATCTTCTTCACTCCGCAGTCCTCAGTTCTATCAATTATGTCCTTGCTGGCCGAGCAATCTCTTAACACAACTTGTATGCGATTTCCGAGCCGAGTTTGAGAACCGCGAATAGATAGCTTAATTTTGATTGTATAAACCTCCGACCATGGTTCTGGGAGCTTGAACCCATCACCTTAGCTAGATCCTGCAAATGCAGTCTCCATTGCCCAGCCGGCACCCTCGGGGAGGGTTCAGTCGGAGGATTTTTGCCAGCCGCCCTACCTACAAATTTAGCACTAAAATTTTGAAAATGTAACTAAGTATCAAATTTAAAAATTGCACTCCTAAACTGGTACTAAAATTTTGAAAGTGTACACTGTATTCGTGTTCTGCTCTCTTCATCAACGGAGCCAGTCAACTTTCTAAAAATTTTGTACTAAAACTTAAATTTTGAAAATTTAACAAGTATCAAATCTAAATATTACATTCCAAAGTTGGAACTTTAATTTTGAACATGTACACTCTATGCGTTCCTTGCTCTCTTCATCGATGTACATTTCTACGACCTCGTTTGGGAAAACATCTTGCACTGCTTCATGCTGTGCGTCTGCGCACGGATCATGACTATAACGTCTCATTACGACCCACTTGTGCGTCACAACATCTTCGTTCTGTTTCTCGAAGAATTGAAACATAGCACATGAATTTTCTCTGAATTCAGTCACCACCGGCAGAACAGTAGAGGCCGGAATTAGCTGAAAGAACTTTATGAAGGGTGTGGCCGTATGCGGTGTGCACATTATGCTAACAGCGTAGGTCGTCCAATTGAGAGTTTCTTCGTCTGCACAGACGATGACCAAGGAGCCACAAAACTCGGCGATTGGTACGCAATCGCTATAATTGAGTTTTGGAGAACCGCCGCGTTCAATAACTTCAAAAAAGTGATTTATAATCACTTTTTTTTCCACATTACAACATTCGTTAGTTATAATTAGTGCCAAACGGCGGTCCTCTGGCATGGATCTTGCGAAAGGTGGACGATCGTCTTCCTGGCACGAATCATCCATGCAACATTGCGTTACCCTTTGCTCGCACGAAAGTGCTTTACATTTAATGTCATCGGAGCACACGGAACTCATTGTACAAGTATAATTTTCAAAAAGGTCACTCAAAAATTTGGTTAATTTCAAAAAGGTTGCGATAAAAAAGTGTTACTAAAAGTTGTATACTTGTTTCGAAAACTTAAAACTTATGAACTTAAAATTTTATGTTGATTTCTGTGTGGTTGTGTGAATACAAATGAACTTTCCAACACTGCTTGTTCAGATAGGTAAAAAATTGTTGAGAGTTTGATTCATGGCATACCTAAATGAGGTTTTTTTTTCGGAATTTGAAAACAACTCAGTTGGGTTAAAGTTTATGCTGCAAAGATATGGGAACCTTGGCTTTACATATATGAAATGTCTGAAATTTGCTAAACTTAGTATGGCTCTCGGAAAAGTAGTGATCGCAGCTCCTCGATTTCTTTTCTATTGATTTGTTCATCGATAAATAATTAAGTATGTTTTATTACAATGCAATTACATTTAATATTTATTTATATCTACATAATTGTCTGCGAAGTTCTTACGTTTCGTTTTTTTTTTTCACAGTGCAGCAGCTACAACAACAAGGCCAGTTAACTAACTAACTGGTGCAAATGAGTGCGCAGTTTATGGCTTATTGTTGTTGTTGTTGTTGGTGCCACTGCCATTTTCATGTTGACAAATTCGCCGCCGGCCAACTTCTGGGTTTTTGTCTCCGTGGCTGTATTTTTAGTTTGTCTATGCGTTTGGCTCCTGGCCTGGTCGTGGTCCTGGCCTGGCCTGTGTCCATGCCGTAATTACCTGGACTCTCTTGCCTATAATACGAACACGTTGCTGTGGCAGAGTTGCCTTACGGTCATATTGACTCCAAACAACAACAAGGACATGGAGGTGGGAGTGCTTGGAACTGGAATGAGCGTTTTGGGCATGATAACTTTGTCCTTTAACTTGTGAAAAGCGAAAATGTTCGATGGGGGAACCTTTTGCGGGGTTAGTTAGACGCACTAGCGGTGGTTCTAAAAACACTTTGATTAACTTAAAAGTTTGGCAAGCAGGGAAAATTATGTTATCGACAGTTCATTTTGTTTACGCAAGTGTTTTTAAATGGATTTTTAAATTGATTAAGTTTTGCCATATTGAGTTTAAATTGAGAGGGAGTGGAATATTCACTCGTGTGATAGCTATGTATAAATTATACTTACTACTTTGCTATAAAATACCTTTAATTCAAAAATAATTAATAGACTTGTCGTTTCAGCTTTCAGCTGTTACTCTTTATTTATTTATTCATTTAAAAGGCCGCATTTGTTGTTTTTGATTCCACTTTAAACGTTTAATTTGAAGCCACAATTGAAATTTGTTATTTGTGTGATTGTCTTTATTTTCGTTATGGTTTTTTGTCATGCATATCAAACGCTTCATGGCCAGTGGACATCTACACCCTCGTACAGCCAAATCCTCAGCCACGACGCTTAAGTAGCCATTGTTTTTAGTGTTGTGTATTGTGCTGGTGTTTTCTTTTTTTATTTGTTTGTGTTATTTTTTGGTTTATTTTCTGGTTTAGCCTGCGGCTTTGGGGCGGCTTAAAATTGGATTTGCGTTTTCGCTTTGACATTGCCTGTTTTTGTTGTTCAGCCGTAGTCGTCGTCGTCGCTGAGAGTTTGTTTTTCACCTCTCCACATACACTTGTAAAAATGTCACTTTAATAACTTTGGGTTTTGTTATCTCTACTTTTTTTTGTCCTGTTTTTCAGGTTGTTTTTGGGGTTTTGTTTTCTTGTTTTGTAGCACGTTTTAATTGCCCTTGCAGCAGCAGCAGCAGCAGTAGCAGTAGAAGCTGGCAACAATTTTCCTTTTGGTCTCTGCTCTCGTCTCTTTTTCATTTATTGTTGTATTTTTAGACGTGCCACAAATCCCCAACAGGCCAAACATGGCAAAAAGAATGGCAAGGAACAGAAACATTTCGTTTTATTACTGGCAAACATGAAAGACACCACCAGTAGCAGCAGCAGCAGCAGCAGAGGCACGATGTGAACAATGTGTGAGATTTCGCACGTCGTTATAAATAGCAATAAAATACTCATTCGTACTGGTCTTCAAAAAAAAAGAAAACGAAAAATTAGTGCTGGAGAGGAAAACAATTTTCAAATTGAGGCTCAACACTCAAATTGTAAATTATAATTTGATTTCGCGGGCAGGCGGGGCTCCATTGTGTGTAGCAGCAGGAAACACGCAAATAATTTTTAAGCTTGCCCCGGCCAAAGGTCAAAGTTGAGGCTGCGCCTGTCTCCCCCTCTCTTTCTCTCTTAGGAGCCTTAAATTAGCAGTCTGTTTGCCAGTGCCTCTCCCCACCCCAACCCCCAACCCATTTGAGGCAACTTTTCTTTGGTAAGCTGCTTAGGAACTGCAACAGAAATGTAACAAAGTTTCGCCAAAGTCCACCGCAAAGTTATGGCCACACAAAAGTTAATTCTGAATGGCTGCGCCTGTCGCCATGCAGCACATTTTGAAACAGATTGAAGGGTAGCAAGGGGTCCATTATGCTTAGAAATGAATATATATTAAATATCAACTATAAAAGAAATCAGACTTCTATAAAGTAAAAATGAAACCCTGAATATGTCTACATTTAAAAAAACACATTTATTTAAGGATGCTATCATTATTTATTTATTTAGAAGTGTATCTTTGTATTTCCAGGCATAATATTTGAGTCAGGATCTTGAGTCTATCTAATATAATATGAGTGGAAAGGCTTATATTATATTAAAATAATACTTAAATTTTATTAAAAACTCTACATAAAATTCATGACAAAGCAGCCCAAGAGGCTAGAAAAATATTGTAAAATGGTACCAGCTTAGTACTGAATAAACAAATTATAATAACATAATTAATCTCCTCAGTGGGTAACCAACCAAGAGGTATCAGAGCTCCATTCTATCACTTCAGAAATCTTTTTCAATTACACGCAAAATGTAGCCAACAACAACAACAACAATAATAATACCAATGCCAGGGCTATAAAATGCTCTTGTAATTATTTGCACAAAATGCTTAATTGTTTGCGTTTTACAGCGAATTTCGCTGAGCGCCTCTGGCAAATATTGACGCTCATCAATGTGTGTGTGTGGGTTTTTCAAGGGTGTGTCTGTGTGTGGAAGGAAGTTTTTCCGCTGGCGGAAAAATTATCGCACAGCGTGTGAAATAAAAATTGAGCCAAGCTCTCCCCGCACTCTCTCTTTCTCCTCTCTATTTGTTGTTGCTGTTTGGCATTTCAATTAAATAAATAGGCTTATTTTTTATGGAGCGCTGCGGCGGCAGCGTAAAGGAAAAATTTAAATAACGAACCTGGAAAAAATGGTGCTATATGGAGAGACTGGATATATAGTATGTGTGTGTGCTGTCGAAGCATTGAACCAGTTTCAAAAGAAACACACTGGCACACACACTCACGCCCACTCAGAGTGTGCAGCTTTTAGTCAAGTCTCTGGTTGTACATAAAAAAGTCAACAGACAAACAAACAAACAACATGTAAATTATGAAAAATGTACTAACAAAGCAGCATAAGCACACACACAGTGTTTGAGTACAGGCAGGACTACACTAAACAAGACTATATATATAAACAGAAAACTTGGGGGGAAAATGTAGTTTATAGGATGTAAAAGTCTTTAGTGTTCTTCCCAAAAATAAATTTATTTAATTTAATTTGCTCGGAATTTGTAGTGTTTTTCGTTTTTAATATTCATTAAAAATATACACTACGACCATATCTATCAGAGTTACGGTCTGAATCATTCGAATTATCTCGCGGAGACTCATTACCACCGATATCCTCGAACCCCCTCTCCCAGTCGGCGGGAAGTTCCTCCTCGCCCACACGCTCTTGAAGGCGCATCAGTTCGATCTTCTGGTCATCTGATATGGGGGCACGCTGCGGGTTTGAGGACGACGACGAATTGGAGCCTTGCGACGACGACTGGCTGGAGGAGAGCATTGATTCCGGATGAAGGGAGGGAAACAGCGAGGGGATCAGTGGCACGTAGAAGGGATCAAAGGCGGTGGTACCCCAGTTGCGACTGGATCTCGGCAGATCCGGCATATCGATTGCAGGTAACAAGTCGGAAAACGATGAATCGCCCATGGTAGTAATAACGAAATGTGGTTTCGAGATAAAAAAAGAGGGTAAACTAAAGATGTAGGTCTTTGGAGTATCTGTATTTAGATAAAATTTCGATAGGGAATTTATTTTGACTTGTTAACCGGACAGCTGGAAATCGTTTGACGGATCGAGCACTGTACAGTTGATGAACATCGAAAGGCTTACTGGGAGATTGATAAATATACTTACTACGGGCAGAGTATTAATATTTGTTAGATTGCTTAGCTGTTCTATATTTGTGTAACAGACTGTACCTGGCTATGTACATTCTGAATTACTGCGTCTCGTTAGCCACCGACTGAGCCTGGTCTACCTGGCAACGTTTGCCGTTGGATCCTGCTGCTCCTGCTGCTGGTCCACTTTTTTATAGACACTTCTCCGCTGCTGCTGTTGTTGGTGTTGTTGGTGTTGTTGGTGCTGTTGGCCACCTTTGTAGGCCGACAACAGCCAGCAATAACCCATCTCACACCCTCTCCGGCGGCAATGGGTGGTTGGTTATGCTGCCTGAAAAATGCGCACCTGTTTAGTTTATTTTGACTATACGGCGTGCTGTGTTGTTGCAGCATCCGCTTCAATCGGGTTGCTGTTGCTCCTGCGGTGCGGAATTTGTTGCTGTTATTTCAGCGCAGCTGTGCCGCCATGTTGTGCATTTAAAGTGCAGCTCATCCTCCCCGATACTCGCGCATACTCGTACAATATCCCCATGTCCAAGCCCCCGAAATCCAAGGCAGCACTTTCGGCACGTTTCTGGATCATTTGCTCACTGTGCTGGCATTAAGTTTAAAGTTGTAAAACATGTGGAATATAAAAACATTGGTGAGAGCATCAGTTGGTGCCGAATGCAGGCATGATTTGTCCTTTGAATATGGCAGTTTAGTTAAATGAAGTCGGGGATTATTTACAAAATATTTAAGTGACAAGGATAATGTCTGAATTGTAGAAATAAAGGGGAGAAATTGAAATAAAAGTTACCTTAATTTGAGAACAAAAGTCAACATTTATTATCAATCTCAAGATAAAAATTATAATACAATTATTTTTCTACTTTAAACTATGCATAGAGCATATCTTGAAAGAATAAGCAAAAAGTGAAGAAAAATTGTACTTTCTTACTGTTTCCCCTTACAATTACTGGGAAAGAACTCATTACAAAGTATGTCCGCAGGCGATTGAATAGATTTGAGCATTCCGCAGTGAGCTGAAAAAGGCAACTTTAACTGCAACTTTGACTGCGGGTTACGCTTAATTAAATGGCCAAGCATCGGACCAAGTAAATACTACCCAGTGTGGACTAAAAGGGGAGTGAGCCGAGTCGAGTTAGTTTCCTTTTGTTTATTTGAAACCTCTCCCTGGGTATAGCAACCATCTCACCCAACCTCACCCACACCCATTGACAGTGCAAGCCGGAGCTAATCAGTTGAGAAAATTTCTGTGAGACGGCTAAAACCAAACAAAAGGGCAAAAACTCGGACCCTTTAGGGGGCGCTCTGCCTTAATTAGCGCTGCAAACAAAGGAAACTTTCTCCCGAGACCGAGTCCGAGTAACGTTGGGTCAAAAGTGCCAATACAATGTGTAAATATAAATGAGCAGCAGGGCAGAAGCGTTCTTAATTATTACGCATCATTGGAGCGGAGGAGGAAAGCCAGGAAAATGCCGGAAAAGATACCCCCAAGTCGGAGAGAGAGAGGAAGACGGTGTCGGTGATTTCCGCCAGGTAAATGACAGACGGCTTAAGTTATTAATATATTTCCGTTATACGGCGCCGACTTCCATCAGTCGACATCAATCAAGCAAACAAACCGAGCGATGTTGGCCTTATTTAATGCTTGCCAAATTAATCGCAATTGTATTGAGATTGATTGAGCCAAAAGTCGTTGCCAGATTGGTGATTGGAGAGGGGAAAATTCCAATTTTACCCATTTTTTTATGCAGCAATTAAAATGTTTATTGTGCCCGGGCTGCTGACAATGCTTAAAAGAGAAATTAACAGGAAAACATTTATTTGTCGACTGGAAAAATGGATTTACAGCAAATACAGGGAGTTGCAAAAAGGGGTTCCACAAATGTAAACGAAAAGGGGGAAAATTGCATGGCAAGAAGAAATTGGACAATGGATTTGCATAGGTATAGGTATTGACGTTTAAATATTCAAAGGCTTTAAGATGCTTCTTTTTACGTATTTTGCTATTACTATGTTACATTTTGTAGCTTAGTTTTTGACACCTATTTATGGTTTGAAAGCAGCGATTTCTGCATTACCCCCTAAAATAAAAGCCTTATTTATCGCTATTCATTTCAATAAAGCTTTATATAAATTACAACTACAATTGTTTTTGATGTTTGGTGCTTGATATTTCTGCACAATATCCTTAAATCAACGAGCTTTTCTGAAACATTTAATCTGCTTTTAAATTGTCAGGGACAACGCTTACCAACATAATCATAAATGGTTTAGCCGTTTAGAAATTTGGCGAGGGAAACCTTTTAGAAAACCCCGTCCGAAAACTACTGAGAAACCACTAACCTAACCACAATAATTGAATTATGAGCGACCACATTTGTGTGTCCCGCAACCGTCGCCTCTTCAACAAATTGAATAAGTTGAAGGTCTTCCGGTTTGGCCCTTTGCCCAGGATTACGAAAGCTTTCAAAAGTTCCAACAGCAAAAACTCCCAACTTCTCCTGCACTCTCTCTCGCTCTCTGAAATAATGTTGTGGAGCATATCAAGTTATTGTAGTGGGAAAAAGTTTTTTAGTGTTTTAGGCCTACGAACAGCAACTGCCGGCAATTTAACTAAAAGCGGTCATAACAATTTAAAAGGTGTTCGTTTCTAGAATGGCCAGCCAGCCAACCATTTGACCATCAACATTTATGCGGCTACTTGTTCGACGGCATAAAACTCACTTATTCGCATCGAGCGCAAATCCAATTGAAATCGTTTTGGCGCTGAATCCATTTAATAACCAACATAAATACTGTTCACGACGCTTTACGACTTGAGTGCGCCACAGGAAACTATCACCAGCATCAAGCATGAAACTTTTGCCACTGGCACACAGATATACGTTTCCTTACATACAGATGTGATCGAAATAATAGTTAAATATAGTCGTAAAGGGGTTTCTTGATTATAATAATTATTAATTGGAGAAAGGGATATACATTTAAGCAATAAACTAGCCACAAATCTTTTGAAAATATGCCTGAAAGTAGGCAATGTTATTTAGAATATTTTGTTGTACACTTTTCGGCATATTTTAAAGAGATTTTTCTTAAAAGGTAAATTTTATTTAGAAGCAAAAATTTAATGGTACCTGATAAGATTTTATATTAAACCCACCACTATTATGTTGACCTGGTCCGTACACACCCATGGATATATGCTAGAGCTTGTGGGTATAACTCTATGCAAATGTGCTTTAGGGTGTCAATTCCCGCAGCGACGCTTTATGATATTTACCCAGGGTCATATACACACATCGAAGTGAGATATCCAAGGACCTGAGGATATACATATTTTTTTTTTTTTGTATATTTTTGCTGATTAAACTAGGCGGTGGATTTGTCCTTGGCCCAATAATTCGCAATTGAATCGAAATAAGTTGCTCCCACCACTCACGCAATTTGCTAAGTAGATTTGGCCTCCTGTATGGGCCATAAAACCCAATAAAAGTCCCATAAATAGTGGGCGACAACCAAGATAAATATGTGGGCAACAGATTTATTCACTTTTTCTGCTGCCAAATTGAGTTGAAGACGACGGTGGCCAGGCAAGCAGGCAGAGGCAGGCATACTCATATTATGTGTAATTGCATCTTATTTGCCATAAATAAATGTTCCTGAATGGGTTTTTGTGCAACCAGACGCAGACATTTGAATTGTCTTCGCTGCTGCAACTTCTATCTCGTCTCAATTAGGACACAAACAGTCGCAAGTGCAGTTGAAATATTTAAGCAATTTCCGCAAGATTTCTTAATTAAAAAGTTGCTCCATCTTGAAATGGTTTGGTTGCTGGTGCGTTTGCCGAGGTGTCAGCAACAATGAAAATATTTTCCACTTACCAGCCAAAGTGTTTTGGAATTTTCCCCCCATCTTTGTCGTATTTCTCGTCTCGACTCGTCGTCGACTTGGCAATTTGCTTTTGCACATTTTTCTTCATTTACTTTGCAGCGAAATCTACGAAATTTCATTTGCAGTTATGTGCTGCTATTTTCGCAGGCAGCACACAAAAAGCAACAAAATGCTACATACAACACCACGGCACGGCACGGCACACGTTATGCCCAGTCACTGGCCTAAAATATTTGCCAAGCGCTTCACATTGGACGCTCAGTCAAACAATTTGGGTTTTTGGACGGCGTGCCGTCGGACTCCGGGAGTTCCCCACTGAATCCCGGATCTGAAACGAAACGAAACGAAATATGTACACAGTCTAAAGTTATTATTGTTGTTCCCCGCCGGAGAAAGTCAGGATGAAAGTCAGCTCTCTCTCTTTAATGCCATTTTACAGACTTCAATTTGGACGGGTGTTGTGTATGTGCTGTGTTTGTGTGTGTGCCTAATGCGACTGTTGTCCATAGTCCTTTGTCCAATAGAATTTGCTGCACGCTTCACTTATTTGGCTGAATGTTGTTGAAAACAAATTTTCTATTGCATACGTTTGTAGGCCAGCTATTTTTGTCTCAAAGAAAGTTGTAGCTCAAGTAATACCCTATTATTTGAGGTAAGGGATAAGGGTATCTATGCCATTTGAAAATAGTTAATATTTACGTGAGAAGTTAAGATATATACTTCGTTAATCTGAGATTTATTATATTTAAAAACTTTAACATCCTGGATACCTTAACCTTTGAATGGTTTTTTTTTTTTCAGGAAGTTTGAAGTATGGCTAAATTTAGTAAACGTAAAATGTCTCCAAATTAAATTTAATAATTAGACTCTTATATCAATTTAAGAATTATTTATTGTTAAAATTTAATGAGTTTTGATTCATTTTGCAAATGTAAAAATGCTTAACAAGCTTCCACTAGAAACACATCCGATATTAGGGTATTTCAAACTTGTTCCTTTGCTCTTTCAACTTTTCCTTTAGGTATTCTCCTTGCAGCTTCAAGTTTTCATCTTGTTTTGGGACAGGTCAATGCGTTCCGAAAACTCACTTGTTATTACCCATAAAATTTTGCCCGCCCTTGGCATCGAGAAAGCCCTCAAGTGGAATGAAAAGAATGAAAGAAAGCCAGGTGGGTAAGTGAAGTTGCTGAGATATATGTAAAGGGAAAAGTTTTCCCTTATTCCAGAGTCGCATGCATATTGTAATTGCATTTTAAATGGCTGCAGTTGGCAGAGAGAGAGAAATGATGAGAGTGGGCGTTGTGTCACGTTGGTTTTGGGGATAACCTCATCACGCACACACGCCGCCTGGCCGCAATATATGGTAAATTAATTCAATATTAAGCAATCAAATATTGTCGCCACATCATCAAATGCTGCGGCAGCCCCCAAACGTCAATAGAGTGTGCGACTGTGTGTGCGTCTGACTTGTGGTCTAGTGTTTGCATTGGCAGACGCCTTCAATTAGAATATGGCAAATTGAACAGCCGTAGAGATATGGATTCAATAAGGGCGATTGTACGTTCTGTCGGGATTGAATGAATTGCAATCAATGCCAGAGGTCATAGGAATTCATCTAACAATGCGCAGAGCCTTCGTTTATTACATTCTGTCGAACCGCCGCCGCCGCTGATGTTGCCACGCCCTCATATGATTGGCTGCCCATTTTGGCATAGCTTGAGCTATCCCTATCCCTATCCCTTCAGCCTCCTCACAACCCCCTCTCTGCATTTTTATTAATTTTCTGCTTTCACAGCTGCCACGACTGACTCCGGGCCCCGGGTTTTTCCCGTTGTTGGAGTGTTGGATTTTTGCATGTACATTCGCCGGCTGTGTGCGACAAAAGAATTTAATTAAAACGCGTGGCCGGGCATTGTCCTCGGGAGCTCCGTTGCCATGTCCTGGTCAAAGGATTAAGACGCTGCTGGTGTCATTTCAATGGGATAAGATCGCACCTAGATGGAATGGCGTTTAGAGTTGGCAACTATGTAGACTTGGGAGTAGAGAAAGGTAAGTTTTTAACGGGATTTGTATAAGTTTCCTTTTACGAAAAGTTTGCGTTCTATTTTTTTAGGGAATTTATTAAAGAATATGTAAAGAATTTTCTGTCTGTAATTAAAGCTTTTCTTTCGCTTTAGAACATTTTTTCTGTTGATGTAATTCTCAGTTGATTATTGCCACGACGTTGGGCAAACATAATTTGAAACGTGGCCGTAACTTTGGAACAATTATAATTTGCATAAAGCTCGTAGCTCAGGTGTAAAATATACATATGGATGTGTGTCTCTTGCTGTTGCTTAATCCGTGTCACTGTGCGAAATTATAAAACTTTTTTAATTACATATACATATACACAGGGATTTCCTGTTTTTTTTTTCTGTTTGGCCAAGAAGAAGTTGAAGCCGCATTTGTCACATATGACTGAGTGTGTGTGTATGACTTGTGTAGCTACATCTGTCATACGCCCTGTTGTACACGCACCAACTTTGACACTTTTCACAACATTTTTGTGTTTTGATGTGCATTTAATTGCAGCGAAAATGGGAAATCCGTTTGCTTTGTTCTTTCTGTCACACAAATTTAGCAGAACATTTGTTTGGCTTGTCTTCGCCTTAAGAGAGTTTGCTTCGTTTTGCCATCTGCATTTGTCATTTGTCTTTCTAAATTGTGTTGAACTGGGAAAACAAAAGCGGATGCATTATATATTTAAATGAATCAAATGAAATGTCATTTGCAGCAAGGATTGTCTCTACTCTACCTGTGTGTCTCCTGTGTCTGTGCCTGTGTCTCTTTGTATTTGCAAAGAGTGTCATGATGATGGTGATGATGATGACATGTCACCGAACGATTTAAATTTAATTTATTTGTCCGACTCAGAATCGGGTTTCTCAGGCATTTCGAATGGCTTTAATTAAAAAACCATTTATGTTTTGTTTGTTGTTTGTCAAATATCCATGCAGCCAGTCATTGAAGGCAAATGACATGGCACAAATTCAACAAAGGATCCGTTTGGCCCCGGATCGATTTGCCAGGCCAAAGGAAGAAGGAAGTCCTCTGTTTGTCCGTGTTCGAGCTCTTTCGGTTATTGTCCGTGTTG
>VNJR01000234.1:14071-29020 GCA_008042585.1 Drosophila punjabiensis
AGTGGGCAGAAGCCTCCACTCGATGGCTGACTTTAACCTTTGTGCGACTCTGTTAACAACTCCACTGACAACCCGTGGTGCTTGTGGCCGGGAGGGGATTTTTCCATTGTTGACCCACATACATAGCTCCCCAGAATTGTTATGGTAATTTACAACCTCCAGTTAAATATTTCAGCTGCACCCAACTGCAGCCCGCTGTGCGGTTGTTTATACGCGTCTACTTGTATTGTGATCGAGTTGACAGTAGCACAAATTTTGATTGATGACGCCTGATTGACATTCGGGCAATTTGCTAATTCTATTTCGACTCCCAGCCAGAAATTGTGTCGCCTTTTTTGTGGGTCACACTGTGGTTTATGCTTATGCTCTCGGTTCTTGGGTTGGGAACAATTTCTTGCACCGAAGCGATCATTAATCATAATGAATGCGAGTGCAATTGCCGTCAGACTGAGGTAGTCATTCAAGGGGCTGTTGCTTGTTGCTATTTGCTATCTGCCAGCTGTTAGCCGCTGCTAACAAGTAAATTAATAAGAATTATGTATGCTGGGTGGCTGTTAAGAGCGTAAACTTTAATTAACTTGGGCTGTCAGGTCGCGTCGGGCGATTAACATACGCGCATGCCTATCAAGTGTCTGCCATCAGTCTATAAAAATGGAAAACACGCGTATCCAACGCTCCAAGCACTCGACTCCAGCTTCGGTCGAGGCTTCGGTGGCACTCAAAGTCAAAGTGGAGCGGCAGCGGCTCCAAACTAATTGAAATGCATTGAAAGTGCGTGAGACCAGTAACTGCAACTGGAACTGCAACGTGTTGCACTGAACAAAAGCCTACTGTTTACATTTACATATAAGCTTACAAACTTTTTGAAATATTAAAAAAGTTAATGAGCCACAAACTGTATTACTAAAAAGATTAAGTAAATTCACACACTTTTAATAGCTCCTTTATACTTACAAATATAAGATAAAATATATTTTCCAAGTGTAATAACAAGCTGATATGACTGTTGCTGCAGCTGCGTGTGAAATGTCAAGCGTTTCAGACTCCGACTCCGGCTAGTTGACATTTGCCAGTTTCGGTGCCTGAAAACCACAACTTAATTACTCCCGTTCGATCGCCAAACTCCCGAAAGTATAACATCGTTTATCGGCTGCCATTATTTTGTTGCACAACAAAAGTCGAAACATATAGAAAAAGTGACACTTGCCAATCTGCACGGTGTGTGATGTATGACGTTGACCTGATTTCGCTTGCTTTTTATTATCATTTCCATCTGCTGCATGTTGATTTCGCCCGTCTCTCGGTCTGTCAGCCGTTCTGTCAGTACAACACACCTTTCCGTGACGCGCCAACCGCCAATTTGTCTTTGCCTTTGGGGCGCCGTTTATAATAATTCATCGGGAAGGCCTGTTCATTCGTATTCGGGCGTGGGCAGCAAGTTCAAAGTGTTAAGTGTGATTGGCCAACATGTGTAATACACGGCGTATGCTTAATGTCGCTCACGAAGACAAAGCCAGTGAATCGCATTGGTCTTTTGACACGTCAGCGAGCACAGTCAGGATGGCCGAGTGGTCTAAGGCGCTGCGTTCAGGTCGCAGTCTACTCTGTAGGCGTGGGTTCGAATCCCACTTCTGACAAGAATTTTTTGTAATTTTATTTATTTTCTCCTTATTGTGAAAATAATTATATTCACTGAAGGGGTTTTTAAATTATGTAACTAAGGAAAAGCGCTGAAAATAAGCGTAATTTGCTCAGAGCAATTTGTGGTTCTCGCTACTTTAACAGTCAGGATGGCCGAGTGGTCTAAGGCGCTGCGTTCAGGTCGCAGTCTACTCTGTAGGCGTGGGTTCGAATCCCACTTCTGACAATTATTTTTTGCTTTTAAATATATTTATTTTGTTTTAGAAATTCACATTTAAAAATTTATTACAACTTTAAGTTGGAAGTAATTTTAGAATTAGTAGAGTTGATTAAAGACTGTATTTGAGTTCTTTGATATTTCTTTTGATTGGTTTTCCAACTTTTAATTTATTTAATTTAGAAATACTTAAGAATTAATTAGAACTGTATCAAAATGGTATTTGGCTCTCGTTACTTTAATAGTCAGGATGGCCGAGTGGTCTAAGGCGCTGCGTTCAGGTCGCAGTCTACTCTGTAGGCGTGGGTTCGAATCCCACTTCTGACAAATCTATTTTGCTGCCATACTTTTACTTTGCATCCCTAAGAATCCATACACAATGATACTCATTTGTTTGAGAATATCTATAAGATAGTCTTGATGAGCCAATTCTCTCCTCAGGGGCGCCATAAAAATTACAAGTAAATCAATTTGCGGCCGCCTAATTGTCAATATTCCAATCACATAATCGGCTGCCAGTCAGCGATTGCCCCCGGCTGTCGGGCAGACAGATATAGATATAGACATGGAGACCACACACACAACCCCGCTGGTCTGCTCCGATCCGATCCCCAGAGAATTATCGCCGTCTGGCATCGCTGCAAACACACAACTTCAAGTCGGACTCAGACCCATTCGGCTCAATCAGACAGAAATTAAAATGCTGACTGAGCGCGATTTCAGAGGCGGCCCACTCAGTGGTTCGTGTGTTTCCACAATTGTTCTTGGGAAAACAGATCAGGCCCATCTGTAATTATGCTTCTGTGCGCTCGTAAAATGCAATCAACTGGCTAGAGACAATTGACAATTTGGCCAGCTACAAAAGCAAAAACATACAAGAATGTACTTATAAAAAACAGCATCATTAAATTGTAGCTGTTAAAGTTTTTATTGCATTTGTTTTAGCACTAGCGCGACTTTGGAAATTAAGGCGGGCCTGGCCATAACCGGCGGATGGGTCAATTGACAGGCGACAGAAGCTGCAGTTTCCACCAGACAATGCAAATGGACGTCTCGGGAATATGAGTGATGTGACAAGTGGATGCTTATCTGCGGCTCGACGCCCCTGTTTTTTCCAAGGGGCTTTCCTCCTTCGCCCGATGAGCGGCCATTGAAATTTATGACTTCGTCGAACCGCCAATTGATTGGCTTTTAAACAGCCAAATGAATGCTGCCACTCGCAAATTGCAAAGCCATAATTAATGTCCGCAAATCGCTGAACACAAACGCCCGTCCCCCAACACCTGCTGGGGTCTGGGTCCTGTGTATTTATTTATGGAAAAGCTTTTAACACATTTTAAAACTAATTTGGGGATGGAGAACTTGTCGCCGCTGCAGTGCTGCAAATTTATGGCACTCAAAATTGATAAGCGCAATTCCTATCTAAATGCTAATTTCTGGCAGCAAAGAAGTTAAAATATCAATTAAATGCGTTAGCAGGTATAGCTATATCTATTTCTAGTTATCTTTATTTATGATTTAGACACTTAAATATATTATATGATTGTTAAATTTTAAAATAAGCTTCAATAAGTCAAGATTACATGTCAGATTATGCGTGATTTTAAGGCTCTTAAGTAATGTTAAAATGTAAGGGTTTTTGCAATTAATATAAGTTAAGGGAAGATATTTTTTTGGTTAATTAAATATTTACTTAAAATTTTTACCCCTTTTGGTTTTTACAAGACCTAAAATTATGTGCACTTCCTTAAATTTTCTTAAAACTTAATCTTTAGTACTCCAAAATTTGCAAAGTTCCTATTTTCTTTAGTAGGAGTGCCCACTGTGCCGCCTTAAAAGCTTAGAATCTTAAGCTTTTCAAAGATCTCACATAAAAAGCTACCGACCGAACGCGTGCCACCCTCTTTTGACGCGCTCTCTTTTGGCGAACCCGAAACCAAGCTTACCATGCCGAAACGAAAACTTTGCGAGAACGCGAAGAAAGCGCCAAGCTTTCGGCTGGGAAGTGCCTTTGAGTGACGCACGCTAAGCTTTCGGCCAGTCGGCGCGGTGAAGTGACGTAGGGCAGAATGCAGAACAGGGCCGTAGAGCCCCCAACTAATTAGTAGATTAGCAGTGTCATTATATTGGATCCCGCTGAAATCAGTCGCATTAATCGGAGCCGCCAATTGAATTCAACAACCCCCCGCGTAAAAGCTTTCCGGCATCGTTAGTTTTCAAAAAGCACGCGGTCGCAAAGAATCCGTAATAATAACAACAGGGGGTAAGGTTATTCAACCCACGAGAACAGCTCCAGTGCAGCAGGAGCGACAGAGACGGCGCAGCGCAACAGGTTACAGGTGAGTTGCGTATTTACTTAGTCAGCCCAGATATCGGACAAAGAAAATTAGAAGCGCCTACCTAATTTCATGGCATTTTGTAAATATTTGACCACGCGGGGACCGTATTGTAAGCTTCAGTTCTACTTTAAGCTTTTTCATGGCTGTGCATTTAATTGGCGCAGCTTTTTGGCTTAAACTGCTGCACCGCGAAAGCTTCCATCCAGTGAAGAAAAAGATGCGAGAGAGGGATATATGTACCGTATGTATGTACATAAATAATTAAAAGAAACATCTCTGAGTCCCATCAATCAATGATTATATTACCCTTGAGAAATGCACAATCGTACCAAGTTACCTTCTTGATAAAGTTATAAGTGCATTCTATAACTTGACCTAGGGTATTATTTTAGTTTAATGAAACTTTTATCACATTAATTGAATTTCGTTTGATTTTAAAAATAAAGTGGAGGGTAGTATTTACGTTATTGCAATTATTATCTTATATAAGTAATATGTACCTATTGAATTCCGTCTTTTTTCAGCATGAGCAATTTACGCATATGCCAGGCCATGTCCTTGAATCCAAATGCATCCCCAACCGAATCCGTACCATTACCGGAATCTGTATCCTCGAGGGTCTGTATGATGGGCTGCCAGCTGGACAATCCCAAGGAGCTGCGACGCTTTCCAGTCCATGATGCTGATCGGTAAGCATTACCAAGAACAACAAGCCTCCTAGGTGCTCTCCGGGAGCCCAGTTTAAACCAGTTAGGAGAGCTTTTCGATCCGATCGAAGCTCGCATCTGGATTAATGCCCATTCGCGATTCCCGTTCCCATCAAATCAGAAGCTTTGGCCTCCGCTCAGCTCTTCCTCTTGCTTTTGCCCCCCTCCTATTTGTTCGTTCTCAGTCAAAGGCCGTTGAACTTGCGCTCGCTCTCCGCCTGGAAGTGCATCGTTTTAATGGGGAATTTTCAATGCCATGGTGCAGAAAGTGCTGCTAGAACGCAATTGTATGGATGGTGCCGCCATTTTGGGGGGTGGGGGAGTGGGAGTTCGGGGTCGGGCTCGGGGTGTTTTCGCAGACTCGCGTCTATTTTTAACTCTCACGCTCTCCCGTAAATGCAGCAAATGCGTGAGGGAGACTGCCCCTTACCCCCCACCGCCCCAGATGCTCCGCTCTGCTCTGCTGGCCGTGAAGTTCTTTAATTTTTCTTCGTCTCTAGTTTCGCAGTTGTTGGGCAAAAGCAAACGATTCCGTCTGCCAAAGTTACTTGGCATTGGCCGTGGAGTTTAGGGTGGACCTGTGGTAAACTTTGACCCAGACGGGCTTACAATAGAGTTAAGATATAAACTACCTTCGAGAAGCCAAAGTTTGTATAGCCTTGCATAAGGATCCTTAATTTTAATTTGAAAGAATAATAAATATTCGTTTTGATCATAGGAATTCAACAAATTTTTAAAATGAACTTTGATACCTCCGCTAATCTCGCTGACATTGAAAGGTTCCTCATTTTATTATCAAAAACTACGTACTCACTTTCATCACCTAAAAAGTGTTTTTTTGCGGACATTCCCAAAACGTACTTTACGTGAGATAAGAAACTGAAATTAAAACGACTTTTTTAATGTGAATCATTATCTTTGTAAGCTTTTGATGATTCTTGGAGCGTGGGAAAAATAATTTCATTGAGTTGTTCATGTTGAAAACAAGGCTTTAGCTATACGTAATATTTATTAAATTTATATTTGGATTTAATTAAAATATTTATTGATTTTTACAAACCATTTAAATTTTCATCATCAAAAAAAGATAATAGAAAAAGTTAAATAAACTAGTCGACTACAAATAAATAAATCTAATTTATCTTTAACTCCCGAGATGGGGTTCACCTTAATGTGCTTCTATAAAACGAGTAGCAAAATAATAGCAACAAAAAAGGAGGAAGTTGACTTGAGCAGAAGCTGCAACAGCGAAAACAACAACAAGAACCAATGCAATTGCAACAAAAATGCGCGGCAAAACATCCGCTCTGGCGGAAAGAGCGGGCGAAAGCACACCACTGTCTCCGTCGCACACTCAATAAGAAAACAATGTGTGTGCGAATGAAAGGCACTGTGGGGAGCATAAAAAAGAGCTTTTTGCAGAACTTTCGAGAGAGCGTATAGCGACAAGTCGGATCTAATCGAAAGCTGCAGCGGGAAAAGAACAGAACTCCAAATGCAGTTTTCCAGTAAACAAAGAACCGCTCAACCGATCGCAACGCTCTCTCGCCATCGCTCTTTCTTCCGATAATTGGTATGTTTTCACAGAATGAAGTGATTGTTGTTGTTGCTGCTATATATGTCTTAAATAACTGAGGGCTTTTCACGAATCCAAAGAATTGAACTGAGCTTTTTAACTCCGGAACGACTTTAATTGTGGAAATTCTTCAATTGCAGCTGCAAACTCTGGCTGCGTCACTTCGGCATCAGCGAGAAACGCTTGGATCAGCTCGGCGGCCTGCAAAAGCTGCGCATCTGCCTCAGGCACTTTAGCCACCGCCAAGAGATGGCCAAGACTCGCATCAAGATGACGCCGCTGCGCAAAAGTACAAAGGGAATAGTACTATCCAATAATTCGGGGTCTTTCGCAAGCGCAGGAACAGCAGCAGGAGTAAATGGACTTCAAGGAGGAGGAGGAGGAGGAGGTGCAGCCAAGACGGTGGTGGATAGCACAACCATTGAAATTTTAGAGGTGAGTTTAGCTAACAATTTTGTATACACATTAGGCTTCGATTTTGCAATACAATATAGAATTTATGAAATTATTTTAATTTCGTAAGCTAAATTTTGGTATAACCTTGAAGGGTGTTATAATTCTACTAAAAACCCTTGTTTTTACAGAGTCCGACCAGAGATATGGAGAAGACGCCGCATCAGACCAAGAAGCCGACGATCATTATGCCCACTATGCCACAGCGTTCGCATTCAATCAGTTCCTCGGCCTCCAGTGATGTGCAGTCCATCAGCTCAGACTACGAGGCGGCTCTACCCTTGTCCACCTTGGTGGACACCCAAAACGGGAGTAATAATCGAATTGAGAACGGGCAGTCGAGGAAGAGGAAACTCTATTTGATCACAGAGAAATCCGATGAGACCAATGGCCATATTTTGGAGACCAACGGACAGCCCAAAAAGCGCAAGATGTTCGTGGTCGTAGAGCAGGAAAAGGAGTCGTCGACCGGCAAGAAACTGATGATTGTGACCGACAAGCCACAGGCCGATCTCACCCAGCATTTGGAGAAGCTGCTGCCCGAGATACTGAATCGTATACAGGACAAGGACAAGCAGAAGCTCATCAAACCCACTCCCATGGTGGTAAAAGCGAAGCCAGTGGTGGTTAACCAGCCCACGGTTATCACCAGACCCCACATAACATTACCGCCCAAAAAGAATCCCACAAACTTTGTGAAGGTAGCAGCCATGCCGCCGAGTCCCGTGCCTTCGCCCGTTCAGATGCCACTGCCAATGCAGAACAGCAACTGCAGCAAGCCCAAGGTTATTGAGGAGGAGGAGGATGGAGAACCGATTAATCCTGAAGAGATTGAGACTAACATTAACCTGTCGCCGGACTTCCGCTTTCTGATGAAGATCCTGCCCAAGCTGGAGCAGCTGCCCGAGCCGCACAAGCAGAACGTGAAGCGATCCATACAGATCTTTGTAGAGAAGAGCTACAGTATCTACGGCAAGAAGGATTGATCAGTTAACCAGTATTGAAACTATGATTTCATTTCCATGAACGGCATTTGTCAGGCAGCTAAGTTCCCATTATCATTATCTCCCGTAAAAGGCATTTTTCTTTACGTTGTCCAAGACTGAAGCAGAACCAATATTAATTATGTAAGCCAGTAAGAGGAGCTGAAGCAGCTCTCCATTTAGTTATATATAAGTCGCTCTATAACATTTGATATTACCCTAATGAATGGCGGTTTCTGGGTAGATTTTGAAAGCCATAAACTAAATGTTAAGATTAAAGTTCTTTCTATATTGAATATATGAAAGCATTTGCTAAGATCTAACGAACAGCGTTTTACTTTGGGAGTAACTAAAAAATCAAAGAACCCAAAAACCCAATTAATAAATAACACTTTGATTTCTTTTATCGTATCTTTTTGGTTTTTTTTTTTTTGTTGTTATGTTTTTTGCATTGTAATTCCAAAGAACTTTATTTAGTTTGAAAGCATTTTTTACGATCTCGTCCTTTCTTTTCTGGTTTGTTACGTTATAATAATATTTAGTAAGTCTAATGCGGGTTTATTTAGTGTGTGGTTGGTTTAGTTTAGTTAATACAATGGTTAGTGTGTGTCGTTACGATTTTCGTGTATGTAAATAATGCAAGGTTCTGGGTTTTCGCTATCCTTCGATGGCATTTCCTAATTTACACTTCCTTGCGGGCAGAAGTTAGTTATTGGCTTAGTATCGTTTTCGTTAGTAATGCTATGTGGCTAATGTGGTTAATACGCACACACAACACACAATTGCATATGGTTAATTACATATATACAGTTAAACAGTTGTTGTTTAAACACTTTGCTTGCGAATCGAGGAAACCAAATCGTGTTTTGTGTGACCTTTAATTATTAGGGAACTTTGTTGCGTGCTTTTAGTGGATGAGGAGATTTTCTACATGAGAGGAGAAATTTAATTCCATTTCGAGTGCTACAATTATATAATCGCAACATTTAGCAAATTTCCCACATAAACTCGTATATCGTATATTTCGGTTAAGCTTTTTGCCTTCGATTTATAGTTCATATAATTTAATATATATATATTTTTCGTGTTTGTCTGTTAACTACTTTTTTGGTTGTGGCCTACAATTAGCATTTCGGGTTAGCGTATAGAGTGTTTTTTTACATGCTTTTTATAAGAAAAAATATTTGCCTTTCTACGAAACATTTATGTCATCATCCATCATCATCAATGAGAAGCAATCACAAAGTTTTTCTCTACGTTTATGTACGTCGATTACAATAGGTATTTACATATTTTTTTGTTGTTGTTGTTCAGAGTGTCCTGGGATTAGTACTTCAGTGTAAGCAAAACTACATGCTACGCTTTTGCGGTCAAGTTGAAAAGGATCCTTGCTCCTTGCTCCTCGCCTTTCGCTTTGGATTTACACATCGAGTTAATCATGGGATACTACCAAGTGTGTGTGTTCGGGTTAAAAAAACTGTGTCACAATTTCTACAAACAGCCTTTTGTTAAACATGTTAAACGTACATCTATACGAATATCTGTTGTATCTGTTACCCGTTAGCAAATTAGTGTTATATATCGTAGTATATATATGAGTATTCTTTAGTTTTTACATTTTATAACCTGAGCGCAATCATTTTTTATGGTTCACTCTACCAATTCGTGACCAAAAATTCAAATTTCGAATGTTTCTCCAATTGTCCTTGTTCGATCTCCTTACCAATTACATATTTTTGCCTTCCAATATAAATATTCTGGATATTATTCAAGGGTTTAGATTTACTATATCCGTAGGTTAGTGGAATGCTGCTGTGGGTTACCTGTACTCTAATACAAACTTGAAGAAATCTGTTGGGTGTTTGCTTTTAATCTCAAAATATTGTCCACAGGTAAATATCGTGTGTCCCGAATATATATTTATATATATCGTATATAGTTGGTTTTTCACAGTGTTACATACATATAGCTATAAATTCTAATTAGCAAATGCATTGGGTTGTTGAGTTGGATCCACTTCAAGTAATGCGCGACAAATGAAACAATTTGGATTCGTTTTTCTTCTCTTTTTTTGTTTTGTTCTTATTTTTTTTTATACAAACAGTTTACACAGTGTTTTCTTGTTTTTATTCGTTCAGTTAAACGTAAATTAATGCGTAATACGTATCTAATATATATATATAGTTAAGAATGATCCATAAATCGGTTTACAAGTCAAATACTATAATGCAGTTTACAGTTACAGATCCTTAACTTATGAACTCATAACTCGAACATGAAATCATACATCGCCCTTAGTGTATATATCGAGTGTGTGATTTACTTTAGGTTTTAGGTATAAGGTTTTAGGCTCTATGTTTTATGTTTTATGTTTTAGTTGCAGACCTGCTCAAATCGAGGGTGTATCGTATAATGTACATGTCCATTACTTATCGTACTCGTACTAACTCGTACTTACTGATCTACACAGAGATAGATAGATAGAGAGAGAGAGAAATGTGGGCTAATTATTGGTGGGGATGCTGGTGGTGGAGATAATGTTATGTACACGAAAACTAACTGTCCCTCTGCTGAGTAGCAGCTCTCTATGGGGACAAATGTGCTTCAAGATGTGGGATGCAAATGATGTATAAACTCTATGTTGCATTCGAGTGTGTCTTGTGTTGTGCTGTGTGTCTCTCTGGTCAAATGAGGGAAATATCTGTACTCTATATTATTTATGGTTAAGAAAAAACGTTAGTTTTTATAAACAAAAGGTGAAAAGAAATTCTACATTTTGCACACTGATTTCTGCCTTTGCCTTTGCTTTTCATTTCATTTCATTTCTTTCATTTCGTTTGTTGTTTTGTTTTTGCTATGAGATCTCCGTGAAAGTTTTGAATTCATATTTGTTTTTCATATTCATTTTCGTTTGTTTTTCTTTTATGTTTTAAGCTAATCCATACATGTGTATATATATCTCGGTTAATATATATATATATATATAATGCTATAATTAATAACTACATACATATACATAAGAAAGCAGCACAGTTAAGAGAATCGAAGAGTTGGAGGAAAAGTAGTTTAGTGTTTTTTTAGTTTAGGCTTTTCAGTTGCTGCTCTAGTATCTCCTCCGATTATATATATATGTATTCATGCGCTGTGTGTGTTTTTATTTCTCTAAACATTGAATACGAAACGAGACATTCAAAATACACGCACACACATATATATTTTTAAACGGTATACATTGCGTTTTTGTTTGTTTTAAATTTCGTTTAGTGCTTAGGCCTTAAGCTACGTAAAAACTTGTTAAACCGAAAGTTGACATTTCATATATTGCATTTTATATATTCCTCAAATTAGTCAATCAATCAATCAATCGATCTGCATCTGAATCAAGGTCAAATGAGAAAACTCAGTCTTAAACATACATATATATATAATGTTCTCCGTAGCAATTTGATCCTCTATAACCGATCCTGTCCTGCACCTTAGCGATGAGCATTGAGAGAGAGACAGAGGTGTGTTGTGTGTCTAGTGTGTAGTTAAGTCGAAAAATTAAACTATATTACATTGGTAAATCAACTAAAAGCAAAGGTATATATGTATATGCGTTATAGCAACTAAAATCGAATTGATTCGGGCGATGCCTTTGAATGGGGACCAAACTTGGATGCGAACCGCCCGAACCATTCACTGGGGGGCAGTGTGTCGTCCACTTGTTGGTTTTTCCTTTTTATTCGTTACATTTATGCAAAGTATGCTTTTAAAAAAGAACCCTAACAAACTATTATCAAAGCGAAAAAATTGTCATAACTAAGGTTAAGTTGAAATTGTTTAGTTTATATTTTATTTTATATATATATTAATTTATATCGTAATTTTTGTTCAGTCGACAGTTGAAACTTTGAACTAATTTCCCTTTTCCATCTAATATTGAGTTAGCCCTGACTTCTTGTCGAGTCAGGCACCTTTTTTTTTGGAGTATATATGTATCTAGAAACCAGTTTCAAAATTGAAGCTTCAAAAGTTTGTTGTGTTGTGTGTGTGTTAACGAAAATATATATAGTGGCATAATCTTCAGATTTTCTTTTCGTTAGCTAACAGAAATTGAATCTTAATCCCGCTTCGGGTTTGTTGCTCGCTTTGAGGTAAATTTTTGGCAAACAAACTTTGTGGATTTGCGTGCAGTTCGTGTTACTATTTTTTATTCTTTAAATATATAGATATATATATTTATCGATATATTTAATAGTTAAGCATATATTTATATATATATATAATGAATACGATGTTGTCTGTGTGTGTGTTCGCTAATTAATTTACATATACATAGAGTTTCTTAGGAGCTTAAACATAAAACGGATTTTGTGTTGGTTTTTGTATTAATTTTTAGCTTGAAATTTCGATCAAATTCTTCCAATTCTTGTCAAAAGCACAACAAAATGTGTGTTGCTTTGTTGCCGAAAATATTTTTGTGTTCTTTTTGTTTTTTTTAGTATAGATTCTACGCTTTGCTCGTAATGCGTATAATGCGTATGCTTTCACTTTAAACTTGCTGGTTTTGTGTCTCTGCTGCTGCTTTAACTACAGTTTTGTTTGTTTGTTTAGACTAGTTTCAGTTGAGTTACGTTACATATTTGTTTCGTCTACAGTTACTATTAAATATTTTTGTTTTCTTTAAGTTAATTTCGGTGGTGGAATGCTTTAACCCTCAAGCGGGCAGAAGTGCCCGCTTAAAGGCCGTTTGGCGCCTCACAAATTATTATTCCATCGTTGTTCCTGGCTGCGTCGTTATGGGGGATCCTGTGTGGGTTTTACGGGGGGAATTTGGAGTCTCCTCCTCCTTTCTCCTCTTTCGGCGAGTGTGTTTATCATTTGGCTGAGTTGTTGCTTTTGTTTCGATTTTAGGCAGCAATCGCCTCATTTTGCCGTCATTCCCACTGATGAGGCGACGGCGGCAGCTCCGAGGGATGTGCCACGGTCGAGCTGGATATTCGTGGAGAGTAGAAAAAAAATAAATGCATTTTAATTTCAAGTTTAAAAGGAAAGAATAACTATTTCAACATCTAGATTAGATTAGTTTAGTCCATGCCATACATATATGTATATATAATATTGATAGAAAACACACTTAAAGCTTTGATCAAACACAATACTGAAATATATATAGCTCCCATAAATAAAATAAAAAACAAATCTAAAACCAAAGAACATGAAATGAAAATGTACAAAAAGAGGACTACAAAGAGTAGAGTTTTTGGGTTTTGGAGAAGGGGTCTCAAAATACAAAGTAAAAAGTTGTTAATCAATTAATTCATTAAGTGGTAAGTTGTTCAGCGTTCAAATCAACTTCAGTTTCTTATTTCATCTTTATATTTTTGATGTTTTCTGGCTTTGTCACTGCTGCTCAACTGCACTTGTTGTAAGCTGTACAAGAATATGTTTTTGGTTATTTAATTTGTGCAGTTTTTCAATTTGATTTAAATGAAACCAAGCATGAGGACATTTTTTTTTGTTTAGTGCTTAAATCGAGGCGCTTTTTGAAGGGTTATGCAGGATGACAATGACAAGAGCTAAATGATATCCTGATATTATGCTTTATTCTTATTCAATTTAATTTCTATATTTTCTGTAATTGTTTCGTTATTTTCAGTTAAGCTATTTTAATAAAACATAAAATTCTTTTGGCATTTACTTTTTGTGTATAAATATTTAATATGTGACAGGCTTTCAATTGGTTTTACAATGTCTATTGTTATACGAATCCTTTTTTGGCGGTGTTTCAGTGCAGTTTTGAAACATGTAAGGGGGGGAAATGGTTGTGTGTGTGTGGACTTAAATGTTCAAATGAGGCTTAATATTTACTTGATGGAATCTGTATGCTGTACACGAATTACGAATATATATATATATATATGGATATATAGTAGATATATGAGCTGAATGTGAACACAAAACATAAACACAAAATTCGATTATGGAGCAGGGGGATATATATATATATATTATGAATGATTTTCTATATTATTTTTTGTTTAATTTTGTGGTTCGATTTGTTGGCTTTATAAAATAGTTGAAAATGTCTCGATATGTTTTCAATTTTTTGGTTTTTCCTGTTTCCATTTATGTATGTAGATTCCTTGCCAATATTGGTATTTCTCCGACATTTGTAAACAATTTTATAACATTTCTGGTTAGATGTCCGTATAACTTTTCTTGGTTTTTTTTTTGTTTAGGAAAACATTTATGTACACAAAAAAGAGTTACGCAAAAATACCCATTTAAAAAGAGATGAAAATTATAATTATAAACGAAAATTAAAAGTTAATCATAAGGGAAAAAGTTAAAACTAAATAAGTTATTGTTTTCTTTTGCTGTTTGTTTTTTTTTTATACACATTTGCATAAGGTATAAGAATAAAGAGGTAAAAAAACAGAAGATGTAAACAAAAAAGATGATAAACTAAATAAATAAATATTTAGCAAGGCTTTCGCTTGATATATCAACAGACCTAAGAAGGAGCAGAGAGAGACTGTTGCCGCCCGAGGCCTCTTTTCTTTTCTGTATTCTGTATATCTGTAATTGTATCTTTTATCTCGGTTCGCGACTCCTCACAATCAATCATTCATTCATTCGACTCGCTTCGGTGACTCATCGATTCATCGGAGTCAGTCGGAGACAGTATCTTGTGACAGTAAGTATCTTCTGCATCTGCGTTTCTATATATCGTTTCGATTCGTTCTAGCGAGAGAGAGAGAGAGAGAGGAGAAGCGCGCGCCTAGGATCCCGATCTGGAGCAGCGGCGGCGGAGTGTGGAGCAGCGGCAGGAGCAGCAGTGCAAGTTGTAGTGGTAGTAGTAGTGGTAGTGGTAGTAGTAGTAGATATTCTCATTCTCATTGGCTTAACAACGCAAATATAACGATTCGATTTAATAGAAATTTCAAGATTAATATCCATGGTTGAACAACAAAAATAAAAGAACAAAACATAAAAAGAGATTTAAAATATTTCAAAAATAAGGTTACATAAATGATAATCAAGAGTT
>VNJR01000236.1:0-12619 GCA_008042585.1 Drosophila punjabiensis
AAGAACGGGATAAGACAGTCAGGCCATAAGAGATACTAAATATAGTTTAGAGCTTGGCAGGAACTTTCGGCCTAGCTACTATTTACAAGGGTTTAAAGCGCGTTCAACCACCGAATGTCCTCCTTGAGGACTATGTACAGTGTGTGTCAGATCCAAACGAAATCCGGGGAAAATAATTACTATCACAACCGAGGGAATCGATGCGAGGGTCAGGACATCATCTACTGGCCAGCCGCAGACAGGGAATGCACCAGCATGGCGAAGCTGCTGATGAGGAAAATGCTCGCCGGCAGCGAGGACAGCATGCGGTAGTTCTCCTCCGTGTGCTCCCGCGTCTTCTTCTGCTTGATGACCCAGCCCAGACTGCGCTCCACCGCCCGCTTCCACTTGCCGTAGCGCTCCTTGCGCTCCACATCCGTCGTTGTGGCCAGGAAGGTGTCGTAGTGCACGTTCTCATAGTACCGCTTCTCGGGCTCGAACTGGCACAGATTCACCCCCTCCGCCTGGGCGGCACACATGGCAGCTCCGAAGGCTGTGGAGTCCATCAGCTGGGATCGGAACACGGGCAGTCCAATGGTGTCCGCCTGGAGCTGCATAAGCAGGTTATTTGTGGTCAGCTTGCCGTCGGCATGCAGCTTGTTGATCTCATAGCCGCACTCCTGGTGCATGCACTCCAGGATGTCGCGTGTCTGGAAGCAGATACTCTCCAGGGCGGCCCTCACTATGTGATTCTTTCGGGTGAACTGCGTCAGGCCGATGATGATGCCACGGGCATTCTGTTTCCAATACGGAGCGTATAATCCTGTGAAGGCGGGAACGAAATACACATCCCCGGAAGTGGGCACCATCTCGGCATACTTCTCGGCGTCCCGCGAGTCCGGCAGGATGCGCACCTTTGTCTGCAGCCAGGAGAGCGCATGTCCCGCCACCGAAACAGCTCCCTCAATGGCATATATCGTGGGAGCGTGGGGTCCCAGCTTATAAGCTACTGTGGTCAGTAGTCCGTGGCGCGAGAACACGGGCTTGTCGCCCGTATTGCACAGCAGAAAGCAGCCGGAGCGGTATGTGTTCTTCGTCTGACCGGGCTTCACGCACATCTGGCCCAGCAGCGAGGCTTGCTGGTTGCCCATGATTCCGCTGAGGGTCATTCCACGCAGCGGACTCCGCTCGGACGTGATCTTGCCGAACACCTCTGAGCAGCTGTGAATACTAGGCAACATCTCCTCCTTGATGCCGAATGTCTTGAGCAGCACTGGATCCCAGCTTTGCGTTTCCAAGTTCATGAGCAATGTGCGCGAGGCGTTTGTGACGTCGGTGATATGCAGAGCACCTGTGAAAGAAGGGAATGAGTTATGAAATTCTCCATGAAACTTAAGAGAAACCCACCATTCGTCAGATTCCACACGATCCAGGAGTCCACTGTGCCCGCTTTGCAGCGCCTTTCCCGTATGGCTTGCCGAACCTCCGGCACATTGTCCCTTAGCCATCGGATCTTCAGGGCTGAGAAGTACGTGGAAATAGGCAGGCCAGTGCTGCTGCGAAAGTGATTCGGATCCTGTACCTTGGCCAGAATCTGCTCCACAGTGGTGCTGGTGCGGATGTCCTTCCACAAAAGCGCATTGTACAGCGGCTTGCCAGTGACGGCGTCCCAGACGATGGTCGTCTCACGCTGATTGGTAATGCCCACGGTGGCGATGTCGCTGGCAGAGAAGCCCTGCTCGGGCAGCTGCTTGATGGCCTCCTCGGCGCACTTGTTGATCGAGGCCATCATCTCCAACGGATCCTGCTCGTACCAGCCATCTTGTGGCGTGATCACGCTCAGCTCAACGCGGTGTGCTGCAATCTCCTTGAAGTCTGGCGTGGTGTATATGGAGAATCCAATGGTCTTGGTGCCCTCGTCAATGACGCCGACCAGGCCGGTGTGCTGGATGAGAGACTGCTTGCGCAGCTCCTTGCTGCGAAAGGGGACATCCGCACTGGAGTGGGGTAAGTTCTTGCCCTCGGTCATGCTGCCTGCGAGATAAGATAAAAGGTAAGTCAGTCAGCGTGGGGGTAATATTGCATAATTAGTAGAGTTTCATGAGTGATTTTCTACAGTTATAACTTTGTTTAAATCGTTTTATATTTCTAACTTTATTATTTATGTGATTAAATCTGTTTAAAAATTATGTGCAGAATGGGATGTAGATATACTGTGAGGAAATTAGCAGTACTAAGTATAGATTTCATGTTCCTACCTACATAATACCTATAAAAAGTTGCTTCTGAACAACAAACGTCTACAGAATAATCAGTTTTAATGGTTATAATAATGTCTACCTTTAGTCTGCTATATAATAACTATCAAAAAAAGTATTTATGCAACTACAGTCCATATTCACGGCACTTCCGTTGACGTCTAACCAATATTTCAAAACAAGAGCCATAAAGTGATTCTACGATAGTGATCGAAGATAAAGTTAAAAGGCAACCATTGCTCCGGATCTGCCGCATATATACCTACACCTCTCATGTGTGTGTGTTTTTAGCGTCCAATATTTGCCTTTTATTGTGGAACTGGCAGGCGACGATACCATCTGACATGGACGAGTGTATATGAAAGAGAGCGTGTACTCCAACACTTGTTTGGCAATTGTTTGACTTTGTACCCGCCCGGCTCGTTGGGGGGCTTGATTCCGCTTCCAATGGTCGAGCCCTCTTCCCACTCACACACCGAGGCAGTAACACTTGTTATCGCCCGAACTGGGTGCTCTGGACGCTCTGAATGGAGCCAAGCAAATTCCAAAACATAAATTATGGTAAACTGTTGTGAATCCGGACCCTGCGACAAGGTCAAGTGCTCGACACGGAGATAAGACCCTAATGATTAAGTGCTCCGAGTTATTTGATTTGATTTGTCGCCAGACGAGACACACACACACCCACGTACACTCAGGAAAGCCACATAAATGTTGCTATTCCACCGGTGAGCTGATTGGGATTTACATTCAAAAACTTTCCACAGCTTCCCGGCTTTCCGCTTGGGGACACTTTTGAAAGTCACCCGCGCTCGGCTATGTCCATGCTTTATGGCTGTGTGCTTTCGGTAAGCACTGTTTCCTGATAAGAACCTATCAATACACCTTCTATAAACGGTTATGTTACCAGGAATTCTTGATTAGATATGGAAAGCACTTCTTTAGTGGACTGATATTTGCCCAATATTTGCCTACACACCAGCGGCAAACACTCCAATAAAACCGTAAATATAAAAAAATAACTATTGAACAATTACTAGGAATAATTTACGATAACTGCGATTACAACATATCAATTGCGATAACTGCGATTACATGAAGCTGAGCGATGATTTGATGAGATTATTGCTTGCTATTGCTTCGATTATATTCTCACTTGTTAATATTCGATTGTTGTTGGTGTCGGCTACTGATAACACTTGTTTAAATATTTTTAAATGTAACAGAGAGCGAGAAAGAGAGTGCCGGAGGAAAGTTTAGAGAGAAACAGACAGAGAGAGAGAGCGAGCGAGGAGGGATCGACCGATAGACAGAGAGTTAGAGAGCGCGTTGAATAAAAACACAACCGTCCGCGGCGAGCGCCAAAATGTATCTGAAAGTCAAAAATCGAAAATCCAACGGCGCTATCAACTCGAAGGCGCGGCAGCGCAGTGAAAATACTCTCGTACATGGAACGAGCTTTCGGCTCGGGGCCATGTATTGGAATCAAAGCGGATCGGGCCGACGAATCTATTACCGACAACTACCCATACCCATCGACCAGACCCAATAAAACCGGCAGCAGCCCCGACAATGCCGCCCGCTGATAAGACAAGCCGGCAAAGAGCGGCGATGTCTGGGATTAGGGGGTCGAGTGGGTGGTGGACTCATGGCTGGTGGAGGAGGTGGAGCAGGTAGTGCTCCTCTAGACGAAGCTCTTCGGTGCAATAAACTGCCAACTGGTTGCGACAGACGCCGCCAGCCTTGGCATTTAAAAGCACGCATTTGCATTTGCCTCAGACGGATATAGCCAAGCACAGTGGGTACTATTTTATGAGTTTGTAATTTTGATTTATGGAAATAAATATTTACAGAAATATGGAAAGAACAAGTAGGTAAGTACACATAAACATTTACCGAAATCTTGAAGGAACAAATAAGAAAGCTATACTAACACCCAGTACCCTAAACTTTGGTTCTAGCTACTAAAGTCTCATATAAATATATATATAAAAACTTAAGATAATACAATCAAAAACAATAATAACAGATCTCCAAACCACTGTGCCTAACTGGGATTCCAATGAGGTTGTTATGACGTTAGTTAAGCCCCACAACGGAATGCAATTAGGGATTGTTTAGGAATTTTTATAGGAGCTACATCATACATTATCCACATTTAACCCACAATTATGTACACGTAATAATGTCTCATTTCAAGAGCGGAAATTATTCCACATAAATATATATCCCAGGTCACACAAAAATTCTTCAGAAAATTCTCAAAGACAAACGCGTGTGGGCGTCCATTCAGTTTTTATTTTTACTTATAGGCGCCCCGCTATAATTAGTCCGAATAATATTAAAAATTTCCATTGGGGGGCAGGCAGAGCACATAAAACAAACGTTATTTGTGTGACATCTTCAAGAGCAGAAGAGGCCAAGAGAAGAAAACGAATAAAGGCGAAATGCAAAGCTATATAGTATTTAAATATTTGCATCCTATTAACCGAAAAGGGGGAGTGTGTGCTCGTTATGTAAACAGTGGGATGGGGAGGCAGCAGAGGGGACCAAGTTAATGAAATCATTTTGAGCAACTTTAGCGACTTCATTAAACCGAGCTGTCAGTGTGAAAATATAAGTGCAAATATATGCACGACGGCCTGTGTATTGGCCTACAAACGAAAGCGATTTTGCCCGATGATGCCTTGAGTATCTGAGTACTCTTAATGATTGGATAGGGGTATAAGTGTTTCTTCGTTGACTTTATGCTTCTTTATTGTTTTAAATTTCAAATGGTTTATGGGAAATTTGTAGCTGAATTAATAGACTTATTTTGAAGCCTAGGATACGCGGCTACAGATTATCAAAAAAATTACTTAAATAGAACAATAATGTACCAAAGAGACTCCTGTATATTATATCATCAACTGTAGGGTATTTGGTCTTCGACTCAACCTTAGACTTGCTTGATAATGAATTCTATTTCCTTGATGTGCAACTTTTGTTTACTCACACAAAACCCTGCATATACATTTTGCACGCTTATGTGTGTTCAGTAGAGCCCATTTAAGTCATCGTAAAATATCGTTTTCTGTTTTCGCTTGCAATTTCAGTCACAATATCAGAACTGTGCTTAAAGGGGAATAATGGATAATGGAGAAATGGGCACTTTTTGCCATTGCTTTGTGTAATCCGATGAAGTATAATGCAATAATTGATTACATCAGGGGTTCAAAGGTTCACTCAACTTCTTATGCATGCATGCAGGCAAAATTACGCATACGACCCGTGGGCTGGCCGTATTTATAGAAGTCTTATCGCCATACCATACATATCGAATGACAGACGTTCTCACTCAAAATGATTGCTCAGATATTGGGTTATCGCTTGATAAGCCGTATTACTGTTGTTGTCTTGATTGCATATTTTTTAGTTGGGTTTGCTGCTGATGTTTTTGATTAGTTAATCGTCGGTTGCAACGCAAATAGGGGTGGGAAGAGATAGTGTTTAGCATGTAATGAAATATTCCATCACGCCAGGTTAAAGGTCAACCGATTTTCCGACTTTGCAGGCGCCACGAGTTGACTAATCGCATTGTCGCATCAATTATAGAGATGACAGTTCTGGGAGAGGTATGTTGATACAGGAACTTAAGTGTTTTTACACGGATATATACCAATTAATTACTTTTAGTGCAGTATAATGTAGAGTGCTAGGGAAATCGAATTCTATGGTATTAGAAATAATGTATTTTCCACAAAAGACTTTTAGGATCTTTCTTAAGCGATTTTACATATTTTCGAAACCATATTCTATGCAGTATTTGAAAATTTAATATCAGTAAAAAGGAAGAACAAACAAATATTCTGCCTTTAGAAATAAGGTATTATTCGCAGAAAGGAATTAACTTGCATGAAAATCGATCATAACTAAGCTAAAAATGGGTTATTTTCAATTCGGAAAGCTTTTCTATGTTAGTTTTTATAAGGCTAACAGTTCAGCATTGTAAATTAAAAATTTTTTAAATGAAAATATTTTTTGTAAATTTTTGACAATTTTGACGATGTAACCACTTAAAAAATTAGAAAAAAATTGAGTAATATTTTTATCGCCTAAACATGGCGAGATCGACTCGGCTGGTAATGCTGATCAAGAATATATATTATTTATAGGAAACGATCCTTTACATCTTTGCAGGCTTTTAACTGATATAATAATACCCTGCAGGGTATAAAGAGTTAACGATCTTGTTTTTTGCTTCGAAATATATTCTCTTCATCAGTTAGTTTATATTTTAATTTAATTCCTATTCAGTTTACACTCTGATCTCTCTAGAAAACATATAAATAAGGCATTATTTCACGGCACATGCTTACACAGCCGTCGACACACCTATTATTATTTTAGCTCAGCCCTGTTGATATTTATAATTTTATTTAGCACTTGCTGGCAATTAGTTACGTAAAATGCATTTGCCACAATATTTGCAAAATAAACTGCAGTTTGCTTCCGTGTACCGATCTCGTAGCTTCAAGCGTTCGCGTTTAAATGCTGTTTTTGTACATATTTATTTATTTATCGAACGTATAGCGATCCGCAAGAGAGAAAGAGAGAGAGAGAAAGGGAAGCAACTAGAGGGAGAGAGAAGGGAGTACCACAAGCTCACGTGTTCGTTTTAGTACAAACAACAAAAAATAATCGATATATTCAGACTAGACGGCGGCGGCTGTTGCACTGACGTCACTACTAGCCGACGTCGACGCCGGCAGAGCGTCGGCGTCGAGGACAAGCCCCTCGAAAGCTGCATTCCGATTGGTCCAACACGCCCCATGACCTCACAACGGGAGGGGAGACAGAGGCAAAATCACAACAACGCGACGTAATTGGAAACCCAGACGGCGAAACTTAATCACTTCCACTAACTGAACGCTCTAATGAACAAATCGTGAATCATCAGACAGCGACAAATTAACACATTTGTTTATAAACACGTAAAACTTATTGAGTAATATTCGGCCGGAGAAAGCACGTGCGAACTTACCCACCCACATTTGCAACGGCCGCACTTAATCAAAAGTTCAGCTGATTGCGGTTTTACGGCACTAGATAAACGACAGCATGTCGGCACCTTTTATTACCGGCTTAGTAGCATTTTATTTGTGGTTTTTGTGGTTTTATCAAATTCCCGGTCGGACGAGCCCCTTTTCTAGTGTTGCCAGATGCAATACTCCATCGCACAATCTCCTAACGCCATGCAGCTTTCTAGTATTTCTTTATTTCGTTTCTATGCCGGCGTTTCAAAAGGCGCCACGAAAAGCCTTTTTAAACTATTTACATCCCTTCTCTCCCATTGCTTAGAAATGCTTTTTTCCTGTTTCACTGCTTTGCTGTCTCCATACCGTACTTAAGAAAATATCAGAATGTTGATCTGGGCACATTAAATCGCACTTGAACAGTAATCGATATTGAGCTATCGATATATATGTGTTTGAGCGGTAGAATTTGAATTTGAAAGTAGATTAAGTTATTTTTCTATGAAATTAACTAAGACTAAGGTTCAAAAATGTGTTAATTAGTTCATTAAATTAAAAATGATGTAAAATTTCTAAAGACGCTAAACATTCTCAGGGAATTCTGACGCATACTCTCGCCCCATCAATCTTTCTTATCAAATGATTCATGCTTTTTGTATTTATATTTCCAGCAGCGAGCTAACGTTGACAAAAGGGTTTCTTGTTTAGCCAAGATTATAAAGAAATTATACTTTATCTTAAATTCCAGTTTCCTGCTAAATGGACTAAGTAAGTATGCAAGCCATTCGCCATGCTAATTTATATTAGTTTGCTTCGCAACTCCGTATCGGACGGTAGCTGCTCGACTTTATGGGGATTTATCAAGTAGCTATTCCAGCAAACAAAAACATAGATAAAGCTTTGGGCGCGTATGCATGTGCATACCGAAAGAAAAGCGAGCAACAAGTATTTAAATTTGAAGTTCAAGTTCCTTGACTGATTTGCTATCAGGACTTGGCTTTGTGCGGATGTTCTGGCGAAATACTTCAGTTGCTATCAGCTCTAATGTTTGAAGTTTAACGAATATTGTGTTCCGAGTTTTTGTTTTTTGTTTGTTACACTAAAACCGGCTCCCCATTTCGACTATGGGACCATGCCTATCTATCGCTCTCCGATAAGTGGCGACTATCAGCGGGCAGATTAAGTGCTAGTTATCAGCGCCTTCGGGAGACTCCAATCGACAATCCCCGTGTAGTCGTCATGGGCAGTCGAGCAGCAGTGGACCTAGCTCCGGACCCGAACCCGAGCTCCAATCCATTTCGGGCCAACCGGACCCTGGAGGAGGTGATCGCGGAGTATGTTCCGGTCTACGAGTGGTCCTGGACGGAGACCTTGCTCCAGAGCTGGGAGTCGATGCTGCTGATCCTGTCCACATTCTGGTGCATCTTTCTGTCGCGTTTGGTGACCCACAAGTTGGGCCTGTACGGCTCTCCCAATCTCTGCTATGCCGTGGAGTTTGCTGTGATTATCCTGCCCTGCCTTCTCCTGGTAACGGTGGCCGTGGACTATAGCTACTATGTGGGACTAGTAATGTTACTGGCAACCCTCTGGTTCCTGCAGAGGAGCAGGGCTTTTGAGCGAGCTCGTAGTCGCCAGCAATTCGATCTGGGCAATCGTCCCATTGCCTTATCTGTGCTCCGGAGCGTAACGCACCTGCTCACCGCCATCTGTATCCTGGCCGTTGACTTTGAGAGCTTCCACAGACCTTACCGGAAGAGCCGGCAGTTCGGAGCCAAGCTCATGGACATCGGGATCGGGCTTTTTGTCTTCACCATGGGCAGTGTCTCGCGGAGAACGCGACATTTCTCGGATTTGCGAAGAAGCGTGGTGTACTCCGCCCTGCCCTTGGTCCTGCTGGGACTGGCGCGCACGGTGGCCATCTTGGTGGTGGGTTATGGCCAGGATGAGCATGAGTATGGCCAGCATTTGAATGCCTTTTTCACGCTGGGCTTCACCAAGCTGTTGGGCGCGTTGGTGAGCATTTTGGCTCGAAGGGATGTGCATCTGCTGCCGCTGGGATTCGGTAAGTGCCTTAGTGCCTTCTTAAACTTTGCTTTTCCCTAAGTAACCCGTTTCTTGAACAACCTTTTTAGGTATCTTGTTGCTCCATCAGTTCGGGCTCAGTGTCCTGGGCATCTCCGACTATGTGATGGACGACGAAGTGCCCCGATCGAATTTATTCAATGCGAATCGCGAGGGACTCGTCTCCCTGCCAGGGTTCGTGTCATTGTACCTTCTCTCCATCTATGTGAATCGCTGGATGATTGCCATCAGCCAGCTGACCTACTCCGAAATGGTGAAGAAGCTCCAGCGACTCTTCTTCATCGTCCTGATCCTCTGGAGCTTGTTTGGACTGAGTGCCTACGCCATTGGGATCTCAAGGGTGACCTGTAACTTTGGCTATGTCATCTGGATACTGGCCATTGGCGGCAGCACCCTGTTGCTCAGCTTCGGAGCCATTGACTTTGTGATCAACAGCGTAATGCCCTGGGATCCCAATGAGTCGGAGGTAAATGAGCAGGAGAAGGGTTTGCTGACCGATGAAACGAGAGCCAAGAGCAGGGTTAAGCCAATTGTACCCTTCACCATAAGTCAGGCTTTGAATCAAAATGGATTGACATTCTTTTTGGTGGCCAATCTCCTGACCGGCGGAGTGAACATATTCCTGAAGCCGGAGGATCGTTCTAGCCCGGAATCCATTGTTATCCTGCTCGCCTATATGTTTCTGGCCACCAAACTAGTCCACGAGTTGCTGAAAAGGGGAAAACGTTTAGCCTGAGGGTTTCGCTTTTCCCAAATCCTGTGATTTTAACTGAATTTATTTTCAATATAGTACTTTTTTTATAACTTTTTGTTAAATTAATTTTTCTAGAGACTAAACGTCGATTTTTAGTACTTATTTATAATGCCTCTAGAGTTACCTTGCTGATAAGCTTATATGACTTTTCCAAATAAATGTAAACAATTTAATCGTGACTTTGGCCTAATCGATTATGTGTCATGTTTTGGACACTTATATATTTAACTTGAACCTTACCTTCTGCTTAACTGATACAAACCCTTGTTGGAACGTTGATTAAGAAAGGTTCTTATCGTTACCATTTGACAGAAATTGAGGTTTTTAATTTAAAAGGGTTGAGACCTAAATGTTTTAGGTACTTAATTTGTTCTTTATTAAATCTAAGTTATCTTAAGAACTTAATTAAAATCACAAAATAAACAAAAATCTTTAAACATAAACCCTCCAAATCGTTATCGAAATTTCAAAAGATCCGCCAGATCGATGACAAGCAGGTGCTTCGATAGCCAAGGGTGGCAACAGGTAGCTCTCCCATATTTACCACCAATTAAACCGGAAAACTGGCTTCTGAAAATGCAGGCAGAGCCCGCTTGGCCAGCTGGGCAGTGCGTGGCCATAATAAATCGAATTGCCATGGAGACCATTTAGCTTCGGTTGCCACAGCAAATGCAGAAAACGCAATTAAAGGAACCGAAAATCAAGTTAAATTTGCTCTTCAAAGATGTTTGTTTATCTCAGCAAAAAGGTAAGCGTTCGTTTATATCTTAAACTAGTTTATATCTTTTGCTTCTGACTTGTGTATCTACAGATAGCGATTCCGAACAATGTGAAGCTCAACTGCATTGCCTGGAACAAGGAGGAGGGCTACATCGCTGTGGCCGGTACCGATGGATTGCTCAAAGTCCTGAAGTTGGATCAGGGTAAGTAGATGGTTAGAAATAAAGGGATTCTTCGGAGGAGGAGGTGCTAAACACTCTATCTAAACCTTATATTTAACCATCGAATCAGTAAAATGACAAGCAAATAGGTGATATTTTCATTATCTTTTTAATTGGTTAACTTTTTATAAAAAATCACCAGCCCCTGATATACCTTAGACTTATTTTCATCCATTTCCAGCTACCTCCAATGGCCAGAGTAAAGGTGGCCTGGCCGCCGTCTCCAATCTGTCCATGAACCAAACCCTGGATGGCCACAAGGAGTCGGTGAAGGTGGTCACCTGGAATGATAGCCAGCAGAAGCTGACCTCCTCGGACACGGACGGCGTGATCATGGTGTGGATGCTGTACAAGGGCTCCTGGTATGAGGAGATGACCAACGACAGGAAGAAGTCCACGGTGGCCAGCATGAGTTGGACTTCGGATGGCTCCCGGATCTGTATCGTTTACGAGGACGGAGCCATCATAGTGGGCTCAGTGGATGGCAATCGGATCTTTGGCAAGGAGCTCAAGGGCACCCATCTCACGGGTGTGCAGTGGAGTCCGGACAACCGGCTCATCCTGTTCGCTTTGGCCAATGGAGAGTGTCATCTGTATGATAATCAGGGAAACTTTGCGGTAAGTAAAGGGGAAGATTCTCCTTTTTGATCCTTCCTAATCCTCTTTATGATTTTACCCGCAGATGAAGCTGCACATTCAGTGCGTGAGCATCAGTGGCTCCTCCTCCAGGGGACATCGGATTGCCAGCATCTGTTGGTTCAGCGGCAGAGTCTCCCCGAGTCGCAAGCGACCCGTTCTGGCCATTTGCTATGAGAACGGAAGGGTGCAGATCATGAGGAATGAAAATGATGATGGTGTGTTTCGGATGTTCCAAGTCTCCTTCTTCAGATACTTAATCTCTTCCTTGTAGCTCCTGCCATCTTTGACACCGGGATGCGGAACGTGGACGCCAAGTGGAATCATGACGGCACTGTTTTGGCTATTTGTGGGACCAGCTTAGACACCATGACACCTCCATCGCAGCGTGACTCCAACCAGGTGTGCTTCTACTCGCCGCTAGGCAAGATCATGCGCACCCTAAAGGTCCCCGGTAGCGACATCACCTCGCTCAGCTGGGAGGGGAAGTCCCTGCGTATCGCCATGGCCGTGGACTCGTTTATATACTTTGCAAACATCCGTCCGGATTACATTTGGTGCTACTTCGAGAAGACCGTGGTGTTTCTGAACAGCGGCAGTGCCGCCCGGGACTCCCCCATGTGCGTGATCACCTTCTGGAACACGGTCTCCAACCAGAGTTTTCTTAAGGAGGTGGAGCCCACGCTGTGCCTGGCCTCTAGCAGTGAGCACTGCGTCCTGGGCGTGGAGTGTGTGAGCAGCAACATCAAGGAGATTGCCCTGAGCACCTTGGAGAATCGCAGTAATCCGGCGGATGACAGGGTCTACCAGTTGCTGCTTTGCAACTCCATTGGAACCACTGTGGATTGTGAGTAGGAAAACCTGTAAGTTGCAGCTCTGATTCCTGCTTTGTATCTCAGCCAAGTACACGGATATTAGACCCTGCTTTGTGGGCATCAACTCGAGCTATGTGGC
>VNJR01000237.1:0-10233 GCA_008042585.1 Drosophila punjabiensis
AATCTGGAGAGATGAGGTTATGTGTTGATTTTCGGCAACTGAATGCCCATTCGATTCCAGACGCGTATCCGCTGCCAAGGATAACCCACATCTTGGAGCGGCTGCGTCACGCAAAGTACATTTCGACTCTTGACCTGAAAAGCGGATATTTGCAGATCCCCATGGCCAAGAGCAGTCGCCAGTGCACTGCTTTTACAGTCCCAGGGAGGGGACTGTACCATTGGAAGGTCATGCCTTTTGGCCTCCATTCAGCACCAGCCACATTTCAGCGGGCGCTTGACAGCGTCATAGGCCCCGAAATGGAGCCCAATGCTTTCGCATACTTAGATGATATTATCATCATCGGACGCACTTTGGAGGAGCACGAACAGCACCTACGAGAAGTATTCCGACGGTTACGGAAGGCGAACCTCCGCCTCAACGCAAAGAAATGTAGTTTCTTTAAGCGTAGCCTGGTATACTTAGGGCATGTCATCAGCGAGGAAGGAATCCACACTGATCCCGACAAGGTTTCGGCAGTACGACAACTCAGTCCGCTCACAACGTGCAGAGAGCTAAGAAGATGTCTTGGTATCGCGTCATGGTACAGGAGGTTTGTACCCAAATTCGCCAGCATCGTACAACCCATGTCTCTATTGCTGAAGAAAGGTAAGAAATGGCAATGGCAGCAAAAGCAGCAAGATGCGTTTGAAGAATTGAATACTAAACTTACGGAGGCCCCTGTGCTCGCCTGTCCTGATTTCAGCGAAAAGTTTGTTCTTCAAACCGACGCCAGCGACATAGGTCTGGGAGCCGTGTTAACCCAGAAGATTCGGGGAGAAGAACGCGTTATCGCATTCGTAAGCCGACGACTCATTGCAGCTGAAGAGAACTATTCAGCTACCGAGAAGGAGTGTCTGGCTATTATTTGGGCCATAAGGAAGCTTAGGTGCTATTTGGAAGGATATCGATTTAAGGTGATAACGAACCATCTTGCTTTGAAGTGGCTCAACTCAATCGATAATCCCATCGGTCGAATCGCGCGCTGGGCGCTAGAACTGCAGCAGTACCAGTTTGACGTCACATACCGACGAGGAAGCCAGAACATTGTGGCAGACGCGCTGTCACGACAGCCTCTGGAGGTACTACAGATGATTCAGGAGGATCAACCCAGTTGTACCTGGTATCAGCGGATGCGGAAACGCGTTCAGGACAGGCCTGAAGATTTCCCGGACTACGTGTACGAGAATCAGCAGTTATATCGGCATATTGGATCCCGACCCGACGATGAAGGAACACCGGCAGCGGGTGCTGTCGGAGTGTCATGACCAGCCCACGGCAGGACATCTCGGCATCAGGAAAACGACCACCCGGGTCGCCTAGAGGTATTATTGGCCGGGACTCTTTCGAGACGTAGCCAGATATGTTCGCAAGTGCGACACTTGTCAACGGGTTAAGGTAAGCCAAAATAAGCCAGCGGGTAAAATGTTTACCAGGCAGATCAGTGAGCCCTTTGACACTGTCTGCGCCGATTTTATTGGACCCCTTCCGCGGTCTAAGAGCGGGAACAGCATGCTCCTAGTATTTTTTGACGCCTTTTCGAAATGGGTTGAACTGGTCCCCTTAAGAAAAGCAACTTCGGCGCATCTGGAAAAATCCTTTCGCGAGAGGACTTTGAATCATTTTGGGATTCCACGCACCTTCGTTTGTGACAACGGGACTCAATTTACGAGTCGGTCCTTCAAAGCCTTCTGCAAATAAGCGGGAATGGAGATCCAGCATACGGCACCCTATACACCGCAGCAGAACCCGACAGAAAGGGCCAATCGCACCATTAAAACTATGGGCGCCCAGTACATCTAGGACAAGCAGACGACGTGGGACGAACTCCTCCCCGAGTTAAACCTGGCCATAAATAGCAGCGTTTCGGATTCCACCGGCTTCAGCCCGGCGTTCATCATTCAAGGCCGAGAACCAAGACTCCCAGGAGCCTTGTACGATGAAGTCACCCCAGGGCCAAGCCATGTTCCGAGTTCGCCTGTGGCGAAAGCGAAATTGCTGCGAGATATATTCAAGGTGGTCCAGGAAAACACCCAACGCGCTTCGCTGGAGCAGAGGAAGCACTATGATCTGCGACGACGCGAGTGAAGACCGACGGTAGGATCTTTGGTATTCGTAAAGCAACATCACTTGTCAAACGGATAACTTTGCCGCAAAGCTAGCGCCTAAGTATGAGGGGCCGTACAAGGTCCTCAGGTTCCTCTCGCCCACCATAGTACGCCTGCAACACACGCAGAGCAAGCATCGCAGAACGGCATCGCTAGGAGACCTGAAAGAAGCAGTCAACGATTCGGAAACGCGGAATCTGGTACCCGGAAGGCCGAAGAACCCAGAAAATGGCAAGAGGACATCGAACGTTTAGTCGTCGAGTGACGCTAAACTCAAGGCGGCACAGTAACGAGAAGCCCGCACCAAGGCGGCACAGCAACGAAGAAGCCCGCAAGGCGGCACAGCAACGAGAAAACCAAGCCACAAGCATTTAGCAATCGAGTGACGCTAAATCCTGGCCAAGGCAAGAGCCAGAACACTGTGACAGGAGCCAAGACTGAGTCGTGGGGGCCACTTGCTGGATGGTGTGCCTTCCCAACGTCCCCACTCCCCTAAGGGGGAAACTCAATGCTCCCATTGCCTGCACTCTTTAACTTCCCCCCAAACTAACGACTAACCCCGACTAAAAACCTGTTAGGTAGCCCTTTAACCACATGAAGGCTAATGAAACATTGTTTCCCCACAGCTATGGCGTCGGATGATCCGCCCGACTGGGCGTACCTAGTCCGGTGTGTCGAGGACGCCATCGCGCAGTGTCCAGGAGCCATGGACGACGACGAAGGAGCTATCCACTCGGGCACACACCCCATAGCGTCGGGCGCAGACCCCATAGCGCCACCAGCCGCCTCTGAGCCGCCACCGAGGCCACCAGCAGCCTCTGAGCCGCCACCGAGGCCACCAGCAGCCTCTGAGCCGCCACCGAGGCCACCAGCGGCATCCAAGCCGCCAACCGCGATGCCCAAGCCGCCGTCCAGGCCTACCGCGGCGCACCCAGCCGCCAACCGTGGCGCCAAAGCCGCCGTCCAGGCTCACCGCAGCATCTAACACTGCACCAAGGCCAGCAGCAGCCCCAGAGCCATCGCCGGCCCCAGCAGCGTCACCTCCTCCGCGACGCCGGTTACCCGCAGAGGATTGGGTGCGACCGCCGCGGCATTGGCGCATCCAAGGAGGCGGGGACCACCTCCCACGATCGCTGGTGAACCATTTACACCGCGATTAGGATGCGGAGGTGAGATCGGCGCGGAAATTTTTATCCCAAGCCGGAGACGTGGAATTCCGCGTCCAGGTCGCTAGAAGCAACAGGATAACAGTTTCGTTGCGCCCCCCGAAGAAAGAGGGGGATGTGAGGAACCTGCCGGCTCCCCACAAATATATATGTAAATAATACATAATAATATAAGCCATGTAAATAATATAAACACAAATAAATATGTACATAATACATAATAATATAGTAATATAAATAATAGGGAATAATAATGTAAACAATAGGAAAATAGCATTTAATAATGTAAATAATAGAAATTAATCATGTAAACAATAGCAGATAATAATAATAGATTTAGCTAAATATAAATTGATTTAAGGCCTTGCAAAGCCTTATACGATAGTTAAGCTAAGCCACACCAAACTACCATCGCTAGTTAAAAAGCTCAACGCACACGGACACACACACACAGGCGTATCTACGAAACTCACCACGAGCAGCGGTCACATAACAGCAGAAGTATGAAGGAGTGAGCGAGAAAGGACGCAATGACGCCATACAATCAACCCCCGAAAATTGGCACGCGCCCTAAGGAAAGAGCGAGAGGAAACGAGATCTAAGAAACTTTGAGAAGTTTCTAAGTGAAGCCACGAGAACTTGGCAATGGAAAAATCGAGGGGGAGAGGTGAAAAGAACGTCAAGAGAGACAGACGTGTTTTTGTGCGACACGGAGCCGGCGATTGTCACTCCACGAGGAGAAACAGTGAAATAGTGAGATCGAGAACAAGTCGAGATTTGGAGCCTCCAGCAGGCCATAAGGCCTCCACCTCAAGGAAGCCAACTGAGGAGCAACCCAGCCGTCGAGTGACGGCTGACGCAGACCAGCCGGACCAGCCGGAGCGGAGCAGCGAGGGACTTGTGCCGGCCCAGGACCAGCGGTGGAGCACGCAACCAACAGGCGGGTGCTTGTGTGTGTGTGCGTGGCGTGAGAACGGTGAGTGGTGCGTGTGAAACCGCAACGAGTGGCTAGCAGGGAGATTCGGCCAACATGGCCAAGTGCATATAAAAATCTCGGCGGGACTCGATGCGGTATCGCCAAAGAGCAGATAAGAATGCAACCCTAACCTCAAACTTTGCGCAAGCCCATTTGTAACCGAAACTAACCACGCGAATTGAATATGAAAACTTATAACAAATATAAAGAAATACACTGGGAAAATTTATGAGAAAAATAAATGAATAATAAAAATATATAAAAATAAAATTTGATTAAATTCTGTTTACCGCCCGACTGAAATACCGAGGCCCACCCATACGATGAACGAATATTTTTACATCCAGAAAACTTGTACGGGGCCAGGCTCAGCCGGCCGCATAGCTTGGGCCGACAGCGAGTGCTGACGGCAGAACTTGCCATCCAGGGTGACGACCTTCTCGGCGAGTGCCGGTTGGGACTCCACCTGGCAGATGCATAGTTCCTAACGGGTAGAAAACGCTCGTAATCGATCCCTCTCGGTCTCCTCACGGCGAGTGCCATGAGCCAGACCCAATACGCGCTACCGCGTTTTTCCTTCTCTATTTTGCTAATATCAAAAATAGAGTTTTCCAGCTTGGCAACCCGGTGGCTGACAACCTCCCTCTGACGTCAGCCCACCGTTCATCGAAGACCCATTGTCCTATCTTTATAAATTTTCTGTAAAGAGATCCTGGCGTGACTGAGCTTCACCCCAGCTTAAGAACTACTTCACAAGGCCAAGCAAACTATAATTTAACGTAAAATTTAAAACTAGTTAAAAATTCTGCCGCGTGAGGCGTAATCTGTGTAGGGGTATGAATCCGTACTATTGTACTCGACCCGTCTCAGCCCCGTGATCTCTGCTTGGAGCTCTAAGTAAGTAGAAATATGTCTATGTGAATACGAGTTTTTATAAGTTATAAACATACCCATACAACGTTGCGTGTCCCTGTCGTCAGTGTCCCATATTCGTCATTCTTTTTTGATTTCCTTTGCTTTGGCCCATGGGAAGGTAATTCTGAATGAAAAACAAAGTTTGAAATATGTTAGGGATGTCAAATATTGGTAAATATTATATTATATCGATTATGAGTTGCTAAGCGTTTCTTAATGGGGGAGGGGATAAGATGAGTCTGGGACCAGTAGAAAAGCCAACCAAAACCCTGTCTGGGAGATCCGGTGTTATGTCCGGGTCTCTGGTAGAGTGGGTGCGTTAGGGGCAGATACCACCCACGCCCCAATGAACCCATACGCAGTTTTAGAAAAATAAAATGTTCAGTAGATGGCAAATATTAAGGTGGGCCGGCATTCCAGGTTGGACAGCGAAGCGATGGCTTATGTCGGCGGTCAGAGCCGTACATATTTGCTCGCCGCAAGAAAATCTGGAGTGTCGGGAAAATAAACCACAAAGTAAATGTTCGGTTATTGGAATTAAGTTACAAAACACTCACCTAAAACCTCGGTGAACGCTGCGGTGGCCTAGGCCTACGAGACGCACAGGGCGGCGGCGGCGTCGGATAATGTCAGCCGGACACTCCAGGAGGAGGATGATCAATGAGGTGGTCCAGCCTTTAAAAGAAACGGCAGCCGCAGTCCGGTGTTGCAGCAGCAGTAGGTGCGGGCGGCCGTCGGAGCCGACGGCGTTGTCGGAGCTTTGAATATGGAGGTCGGCGCCGGATGGTATCCGGGCGAGCAGCAGCAGAGAAACGGCGGCCACCCAGGCATGGTTTTTGACGCCGGAGGGTACTCCGGAGGGCAGCAACAGCGGTTCCAGGCGGCGCGCGGGGCGCGATCGAGCAGCAGCGAGGGTCTGCTGGGACCTGAAAAAAGGAAGACGCTATGAGAGGGGTCCGTATTGAAGAGTGGGAAATATTCTTCGACGGCGACCCAAACAAACTCGACGTAGAAGACTTCGTTTTCCGAGTGGAGTACCTTCAACGGCAGGCAAGATGTTCCTGGGACCAGGTACTGAGTAGCTTCAACCAGTTGATGCGAGGCCAGGCCGCCGACTAGTATTGGCAATATGTCAAGGAGAGCCCTCCGCAGACTTGGGACGACCTCAAGAGTTTGAGCGACGGCGAGCACTCCAGGATCGACGGCAACAGCAGGGCGAGTCCGTTGAAAAATATTTCCGGGCGATGCGCCGTCTGGGAAATCGGCTATTGGAACCGATTCCGGAGACGGAGATGATTAAAATCATCAAAAAGGACTCACCGCCTAGACCGCCAGATTCGTATATGCCCTGCGGGTATACAATGTGGAGCAGCCGCGCGAGGAGTGCCTGGAGGTGAAGGATGCTTTTATGAGGCGGGAGATTTGATCCGCGTTTCTGGGGCCGCCCAAGTTTCAGCCAGCCGGACGCCAGGTGGAGGAGATGGCCGTCGACGAACACGAGGATGAAGAGGAAGCAAAAGAGCCAATCGTAGAATAGGTTTCCCGGCCCAGAATGATTTGCTGGAACTGTGGCCAGTCAGACCATGGATTCCGCGGCTGCCCGTCGCCAGAGCGTAGAATTTTCTGTTTCCGCTGCGGAAAGCCAGATGTGGTCACTCCGAGTTGCCCAGTTTGCGCGGGAAACTGCAGGACAAGCGTCGTAAAGGTGGAAGACCCGCGCTCGAGATACAGGCCTAACCGCAACTAAATATTTCAACAAAACCAGGAATGCACTTACCTATACAGGGAGATAATAAGTTAGCCGTTAAGAAAATTAGTGGTAGGACAAATATGTTAAGATATTTACCAGTAGAGGAACGGATGCAGGGATACCCCGAGGCTCGAACCCGGATATTTGGCAGTCACCAGCTGGATGGGATGCAGAGCCGGAGGTTCTTAAAGGCCAGATCCCGCTTTTGGCCGAGGGATGGGTGTGTTGCGGAAATCTGGGACGCAACCAATCCGTGGCTTGATGGAAAGGCCCTCAAGGAATCCGTGGTCGAGGAGTGGGACCCGCAAGAGGGAGAGAAGACGCGATTAGAGGCTGTTAAAAATGAGTTCCTAGCGTTCGAGGACGTCGGACTGAGACATCGGTGGAGAAGCACCGAATCCAGCTCGTGGAAGGCGCCAAACCCTTCGAGGACCGGTATTACCCTTTGTCGCCGGCTATGCAGGAGATCGTGTGGGCGGAGGTGGATAAGATGCTGGAACTATGCGTGATCGAAGTCAGTGAGAGTCCGTGGAGTGACCGCACGACGGTGGTGCGAAAGCTGGACAAGAATCGTTTCCGCTGGGACGCACGGAAACTCAACTAGCTTACCGTAAAGGACGCTTATTCACTACCATGCATAGAGGGAATCCTGTCCAGGATCGAGCAGACCCACTACATCTCTAGCGTCGTCCTGAAGTTCGTCTTCTGGCAGGTGGAGCTGGACCCCGAGAGCCGCCTGTACCCGGCATTCACGGTAGCGGGGAGGCCGCTATTTAAAATCGCGATGATGCCTGTTAAGTCGCGACAATAATTACGACACTAGCAATAATACATAATTTGTATTTCGTCAGTCGCAGCTATATCATATAAAGCCACAATAAAGTAAAGTTACCAGGTCAAGCGCATATGTATATTCTGCTGACGACGAATGAAGTGGAATGGGGCAATGGTTTCATTTCCGCATATTCGATAAGCAACATAGCAACCTATATTACTCTTTCACACTAAATTCTGTAAACATAGGCATATTTGTTTACCACTTTTAGCTATAAATACCGTTATATTTTTACCAATAAAGTCAGAAATCGTCTCCAATTTGAAAGGCATTTTACTCTACCAACCTCAACCACTGCCACCTAGTTCAAGTTCTAGTTGCGACAACTCGAAGGCAATTAGTTTACGTACTAAGCCTCCTCACACACAAACATTTTTGGTGACCCCGACAGGAAAAGTTCCGTAGCTCTTGGGAACATTCCTGAACACAATCAAAATCCGACACGAAAAGTTCCGTAACTCTTGGGAACCTTTCTGCACGCTTAAAGTTTCGAAAAAGATCCTTTTGCTAGAACTCAGCATCTAGTAAATCCCCCAAGTATATTGAACACTTGATAATTTCTTTGACCACCAACGGTTGCGAATAGGAGCGTATCCAGCTATCAAGCGAATAAAACACTCCCATAGGTCAGAAATTAAACAAGTTTCAAGATGACTAACAAGGAGGAGCAGTCACAGAGGCGTTAGACTTGCAGGAAAAGATCAGTCAAGAGATCGCGAAACTTATCCGCAACTTTAAGAAGGATTCAGCGGAAAGCAAGCTAAATCCAACTTATTATCAATCAAAGTTGGCCGCAATTGATAAAGCGTGGAATCGATTTGCTGATAATGATCATAATATTCTTGAGAAATATAGGACCTCAGAATATTTTAAGTTCTATAAAGACTGTCAAGAGTCATATGACAAGTATAGAAAAGTCATAACCGACAATGGCTCAAACTACGAGCCATGCCCAGGGGAACACAGACGCTGCCAGCATACAGCAGCCTGTGAGCAAGCTCATATAGGCATGTCACCGAAAAAAAGCGATAGCTGATTCAATCAATCGGGCTCTGAAAGAATTTTGAGAGACCGGAAAGACCGTAACCAGTGATTTGAAAAAATCACCATGGTCATATTTCCAAGAAATCCACTTTTCTGTTCATAAAGAATACGACGACCCGGTCAAGGCAGGATATGACATGAAGTCCTTTCTCCGACTAGAAAGGTATATACAATCAGTGTTAGGAACAAGATCAAACGCATCAAGCAATGAAGATGTGCACTTGCCCAGAGTTAGCATCCCAAAATTCGATGGTGGTCTATTCAAATGGACACCATTTTTTTGCTCTATTTATATGCATGGTCCGTGACACTAACATGCCGACAGTACGGAAAATGTGGTATCTCAAAACCACCGTAAATGGACAGGCAGAAAGGTTGAATAGACATATCGATCTCAAGGAAGAAAATTACGGAAGCGCATGGGGTATATTAGTTGACGCGTCCAACAATCTCCGACATGTAGCCGACACAATTCTTAACCGTCTCCTGCAACACCACACAAACAGTGACGATCCAAAGTCATTAAAGGAGTTGTATATCACTACTATCGAGTCTCTAGCATCATTAAAGGGACTAAGCATCGATGCATCTAGCTGGGACACAATATTAATTGCTATTATTAAGCAAAAATTGGATTTTACTAACAGAGCCTTGTACGAACAGTCGTTAGATGGATCAAAACAACTACAAGGTCTAGACACGATTCTCAGTTTCCTTGACCAGCGAATGCGAGTTCTGGAAACAGGAAAAAGAGTTCAACATTCAAGAAAGGAACAAAAGGGCCAACGTGCACTTCCGCCATCGCTGGAAAGTTACCAAACTGTCCATTCTGAAAACGGAATCATCGGCTTTATAAATGTGATGACTTCCGCAATAAAACCATACCCGACCGACTTAACTGGGTACAAAAGCAAAGACTGTGCGTCAACTGTTTTAGCAGCGACCACAAGGCAAAGGAATGCCGAGGCCGTATGTGTTTTAAATGCGATAAAAAACACCATACAATGCTGCATCTTGAAACTACATCAGGTGCAGCAACCGAGCCAAAATCTCCGTCTGTAGCAGCAAGTAACAATAGTTACAATCTGCTGGCCACAGCCAAAGTATCAGTGAAAGCAAGCAATGGTCAGGTAGCTACCTTCAGAGCTTTGCTGGATTCAGGATCACAAATAAACTTGATCTCTGAACGAATGGCGTCAATGCTGTCACGAAAACTTCACGGTACTTCATTACGTATCGAAGGTATTGGAGGAATCCAAATACTAGCCGAGCCAGAGTTAATGTGCTCATGAAATTGTATTACCACACATTATAGCTGATCAACCAGCTCATCAGCTAGATTCGACAGACCTACGACTCCCTCAAAATATTGATCTGGCAGACGCAAACTTCGACAAGCC
>VNJR01000238.1:0-20540 GCA_008042585.1 Drosophila punjabiensis
CGAAAATCATAAATTACAAATCATTACGCAGACGGCAGGACAGCAGTCTCAAGGGTCTGGGGGAAAACTGTCAAAAACCCGTCGGCATCTTCACACGGCAAGAAAATTGGATCGAATTGGATATGAGCAATATCACTAGTATGAATGCTTAGTTTTTCAGATACTTTTTTTAAAACGAAAAGGATTATATGTTTTTAGATAGATATTTAAAAGTTATCTCACAATTATAAGTTTCTCTCTATATGCTGGCTCAATAATTAATTATCCTCTATGAGCTCTAAAACATTTTGAGAATTATAACCACAATTTTTAAAACAAACCTAATTTTTCCTCAATCAAAGAATTTTCAATAAAAGTGAATCCTATAAAAGTATAACTCCTTCTTTAAAAATTATCCATTTTGCAAGTTGTAAGTTTTTTGTTTATTCATTATAAATCCCAAAATGTTCTAGAGCAAACTTGCAGGAGAGTTACCAAACTAAAAATACTTTTCAAGGTTTTGGGCTTAATTTTTGGATAACTGACTGAAAATTCACATTAATTGATTGCTAAAAATACAACATATTTTCTTCTCGTGCACTTAGAACTACCAGCTTTCATAATGCAGGACGATTTTTGACATGTACATGAATTAGACGAGAGGACCCCAAATGAGTTGGCCACGAACGAATAAAAATGGGGAAAAAAAGAAAAAAACTGACGGGGCAAGGCCATAAAAAGGGTAGTATAACGATTAATTTTTTCCACGTTGACATTTTAGCTTAATTGCACTTCAATAATCCCGAAAAAATACACGGCCAGCAAAACGAGAAAAGAGAGCTTAACAGAAAACGGAAAACAAGAACAGATACAAGGCACAGACTGAGGCTGAGGCAGAGGCCGAGGTAGAAGCCGAGGCAAAATGGCAAAAATGCGTAAAAGGGCATGAAAAGCGGCAGCCGACAGCGCAGATACAATTTTAATCCCACGGACTTTTGCTGCATAAGCACTGACCGAGAGAGAGAAAAAAAAGAGGAAAAAACAACACCAGCAACACAAAGTATCTGGAGGGGTGTCCGGCGGATCCAACGGATCCAAGGCACGTTGTCAGCAGATTCGAGCCGAGCTGCAAGTGGGCCCAAAAGCGGCCACCGAGTACCGCTAACAAAGTTGACAAGAAGTAAAATGTCCGACGGACTAATTGGCTTAAACGCTGGCAAAATTTATTTAAGCACATTAGTGGGATTTGGTTTTTGCCATCTCGCCTCACAGCTACGTGCATGTGGCTGTGTATCTTATGGATACGTATGTCACCGCGTTGGTTGACTTGACCAGCTGGCTCTGGCTTTGGTTCTTTTTAGGTTCTTCCCACATATATGTCGATAATCAGATCCGTCGTTGTGGCAGCCGATATTGATTTAAACACTCTCTGTATTCAGTTGGGGTTCATTAGCCGACCAGTGTTCAAATTCTTGGCTTCAGATGGGTTTGTATTATGTGTGTGCTATTTTTTGTATGCATTTTCCGAAGGTACAGGCAGTCTTTCTAGATTGAAGCATTAATTTTTAACAAGGTTTTAGGGTATTTAACACGATTAACTTCTTATAGATATTAACTTAAAATTGTGAAATAAAAACATGTGCAAATATTTAGGTTGAAAGTCTTAGGGTACATTTTTACCTTTCCATAACCTATTCATATCCCGTAAAAAATTTTAAATAAATTCTTTTAAATGTAGTAAATAAAATAACGCTTCTCTTTAAAACTATTCTATATTTTTCAGACACTAAAATCCTCTTTGAATAAAAGTAAATCCCACTGAGTTACTCGGCCTATCCATTTTAATTAACCCCAAAGCAATTGTCACTTCCACAGCGAATCTCGGTGAGGCATAAATCATTCAGACCCAAGTTACCCCCACATATTTATAGCACCCCCCCCCCAAACCCCTCTGAACCCCTCTGAAACCCAAATCCCTCGAACCCATTATCCCAAAAACCTTCCCTTCCTTACGCAACTTTTTGTCACATGCACAAAATATATATATCCGGATTCAACCTTTTTATTTAATTAGCTAATTTCGAGTGACCTCAGTAATTGGTGGAGATATAAATAATTAACTCGGCCCGATGGCGAGTGCAAAGTGCAAATGTATCTCACGGATACGCAGCTGAGCTCGATACATTTTTAATAAAGTGGAGGTCGTAGCATTTGCTCTTCTTCAATTATTCAAAATGGAATGGGAGAGTAGGGATTCCCTCTTAGGGAAATTGCTTCTCCAGCTCTGTTCTAAATCCGAAAAAAGAACAAAAATAAATATATATTTTGATCTATTGCCAGGATGCCCCCGAATGTTTTTCCCCCATAAACCAAAATCGTCGCATTTCATACAAAGGAAATTAAAAATAAAAACAGCCACAAATTTCTCACGCTTTGTAGAATCGGATTTTTGATTCTGATTTCAACTTCGACTTGTGCCTTTATCCTATATCTCGCTCTCGACCCCAAAGACACTTTCTCTTTTCAGAGTGTGTGTGCATACATTTCACACCCTCAAAAATAGGAATTATCTTTGTGCATTTACGCAAGTTTTTAATGCTATTAGTTCCATCTTAACATCTCGGGGCCTTTCAGATGCCATCATCCTCCCTTGAAGTGAACCAAATTGTATCTTTGTATCTCTCTGGCCGTAGCTATCGCTCTGTGAGTCCTGCCTGTGCCTGTGCCTCTGCCTTTTATTTCAATTCTATTTTCTATTTTCTATACATCCACTGCGTTGCACTCAACAAGAGCGCTGGTCTGGACGCAATTTTGTTGGCAATAAATCACCCAAAGTCGACATTAAATCTTTTTTTCCTCCGTCCGTTCCTTTCTTCTTGGTCTTCCTCCTTGGCAGTTGCTTTCCCTACTTTGCGTTTGACTTTCACACAAACAGAAGAGTCGCGCAGTGCACATGTCCCGGGGATTACGATTAGACCAAATCGGGGTAGCGAGCTGTCCTTTCGACTTGCTCCTTTTTTTTTAAGGCTACACTGGGCAAGGAATTCGGAGTGAAAATGTCACTGAGGAAGATCACTTTCCTTCTCGGATTTCACTACCTAATTTGGCATATTGTTCTGTGAGTTTTAGGTTTTATTTTCTGCGTGAAATATCTTTTTGAATGTGTATTTAAATTGAATTAATTTAATTGTTTATGTTAGAGAAGTGCTAGAAGTGCTCCAGTTGAATTTGATATAGTTTCCATATTATTTTTGAACTGAAATAAATTGTAAGGATTTTTTACAATATAAAAAGATATATTAAATAAATCTATGGTTCTTAGTTACAGTTATAATTCAAAGAGTTTAAGCGTTTCTGTTGATTTCTCTTTAAAAAAGAATATCTTTAGCAATTAGATTTCTTTAAAACAATTTATTTAACTACTAAAAGTACTTCAAAAGATTCCTAGTTTCCCATTTTCCCAGCTTCTCTCAGTATTGCCAACAAATAAAGGAAACCAAAAACCATTTCAATTTGAAAGAAAATAATTTTAAATTTGTATCTGAAAGGGACTGCCTGCTGCTGATTAACAATTTTTGGAATTGGCCACAGAATCCGTTTTAGCAGGCCGAGCAGAAAATGAAACATTTCCGCGGCGGGCGGCGGCGACGGCACATTAGCACTTTCCGAACAATGGCATCGGCCCAAGTGGCATCCATCAGAGGCGATTCATCCAGGGAATGGAGTCGGAGTCGGAGTTGGACCCGGAGCCGGAGCCGGAGCTAGAGCCCTCGACCTGTCACAGATCTGTCAGCCGGGGTGAGACTGTGAACAATCGCAGGAAGTTCGAACAAAAACACAGCCTCGGAAAACAGCTTTCCAGGCGACCCTCTCTCTCTGTTTTTCTTCCTGCATTTTGAATTCAACGAACAACAAACAACAAACAATTTCGCGCTTGGAAAAACAAATGGTGAAGGCAGCCAAAAGAGCAGAGCAAACTCAACATGCGTTCAACTAATAATTGTCAAAAAGTCAAAGTCAATTTCGTATTCAATGGATGCAGCAGCAGGAGTCTAGAAAGTGATGATAATTTAGAGATTTTAGAGCTGAATTTTGGGAGTTCTGAAACATAAAATATTTACGTTTTATTGTGGTATTTAAACAATTTAACTGTCGTAAAAAATATATTAAAAAGTACGTGAAATAACGCAGAGAAAGATACTATTTTGTCAAAAAATGTATTTTAAAATCAATTTTGTTGCCCTACAATTTGAGGCAAACTTTGAATTCTTGTCATTACTTGTTCATATTTGGGTAGTAAATTTATAAAAATCCTTTTAAAATTAAATCTAAATAATAGTTTGAATTCTCTTTAAATTAACGAATTATAAAAAGGGCTTAGCTTATTCTAAACTATTTATTTAGCTTATTTTTTACTACGATACTCCCAACTCTAATTCATCAAAAGCCAGGACTCGAGTGGAAGGGTAAACGAAGGATAAACCTGAATTTTGTGACGAGTTAGGCGGCTCAATGTCAACCACCAACTGCAGGGGTATCCTTTACGCATATCCTTGTGTGTTTTTTTTTTCCTTCTGTTATTCAGTTTGGTGCCGGCCAGCGATCTCAATCAAATGTATTTTGTTGTACATTGACATTCATGCGCTTTGCCGCTTGTCTGTCAACAATTAGCACGCTATTCATCACGTCACTTGGCTGCTGCTTTTTGGCTTTTCGACTTTTCTGGGGGAGAAGGGAGAGTGCCAGAGAGTAGGGTCAAAGATCCGCATCGAATATATATATCCGCAGCTGCAGCAGAGTATAATGTGGTTTCCGTTTGCCAATCACAGAAAAATCACATTTGCCACAGATATGCCAGTTTTGTATTTCTAATCTGAGGGGTAAGTTGAGCTATCTAGATGGGCGGTTGGCATAAACGCACAATGATTATAGGTAGTATTTGTACAACTTCAATAATTATGAGTTTTATCTGAAAGGTTGTACTAATAACTTGGAGATATCTTAAGAAAATTGCTGTGTAATCTTTTCTTTTAAATAGAAAACAATTGGTTCTCAATTGAATTATTTTATTTAATAAACTTGAATTTAAAGACACCTGAAACTTTGCACATATTTTTCTTGATTATTTATTTATTTACTTATTATTTTCTCATAAACTTTATCGAATTCTCCTAGTGACTACCCTTACTATTTGCCCTAAAATATTACTATTCCCGCTGATAAGTGGCCTCTATCTGAATGAACGATTTACATAATTAATGTGAATACCATTTTCAGGATCTCTGACTAATTTGTCTGTCAATGTCTCCAAGTGATCTTCTTGACTCGTATGAATATTTAATCATGAACCCTCTACCTCTACCGAGTTCAAGTCAATAACCCAAATCGAAATCGACCCAATCCCAATCCCAGTTCCAATTCCAATTCCAATTCCAATCCCAATCCGGACTAAATTTAATACATTAGCTCATTTGACCGCATCGGACTGGAAACTTCATCGATTGTCGGGTTAAGCATTTAAAAGTCAAATTTGGTCTATTTGATTTTGTTGATTTAACTTTCTTGCAGCAGATGAGAGAGAGAGAGAATCCCATGAACTTGATTTGACTATTCAGAGGGCATTCGTTACGGATGATAATGGTGACCTTTGTTTGGCCAAAAATTCCAGTGGTTCATAATTTGAACAGTGCGTTTCGAAACTGTAGATGGGAGATGGTCATAGGAATTCTTATAAAAATTAAAACATTTATTTGAAAGAAGTTGTGAAAACTACAATGAAAATTAATCTACTTATAGTTGTTAATATCAAACATTTAGTAAGAACACTTTAATAATATTTTTACTAATATTTTCAAATGTTAAATTAATAATGAATAATAATTTTTGAGATTAAAAAAAATCAATTTAGCCAAGGATTAGCTTTATCATACAAAAAGTACAAGCTATTTCCTAACTTTTTACAATTTTATACAACCGGAAGACACTGTTTATAGCTGCCACAAACATTTGCCTTTCTGTTAGATCTTTAATTTTAATTAAAATATTTAATTTTTTGACTATTTTGCAAATTGACTTTTTGCACAAACACCGTTTTGTAAACATATATGCGTCAGCGTTCAGAATTAGCTTAGATCGGCGCTATCTTTTCATTGTTTTTATTGTTGATGCTTTCGGATTAATTTAAAAGTATCGACTTGGCTTAGTTTTTGAACTTTGCAGCTTCATTTAAATTTTTGATTGGCTTCCCTCCCGCCAAAAAAAAAGAAGAAACACTGAAAAGATACAGAAACGAGCTCGTTTTGCCGAAAAATGTTCCGAGAGATCCGCCGGTTTGGACCTGGCTAATGAGCAAATGGCGTTCATTGATCGCTTTAAATTAATCTTTTTTTAATTTTTTTCGGGGGTTACAGATTAGACGCTGTCGAAGCAAAAGTTCAGCGCAGTTCAGCTCGACAGCCGCGGCCGCAGCCACGTAATTAATATGCAAATTATAATCCAACCGACTCAATTCCCAATCGGCCGGCCACTCTCCCAAGCACAAAATTCAAAATACAAAATACGAAAAAAAATAAAACAAAAGGCCAAAAACGAAAAAGTTCGAGATGAAGATGGACATGGTCCATCCAAATGCGGTTAAGATACAATACATCTCCGCTCGGCCCCTTCGGGTATCCCAGACTTTGCACGTGTTATCGGCTGCGGTCCAAAAATGTTTCGAATAACTAATTGCCAAGTCTCTCAGGTAGCCAAATTATCCGAAAAGCCAAAAACCGGGCGATGTTCCGATGCTCGATATGTGCAATCAAATTTGATTTAGCCGCTTCGACCGATATTTATTTATGGCCACATACTTGGCTTTGATTTTCAGCTGGCACAGCAGCAGCAGCGGCAGTGTGGCGCATAAATCTGTTAGTTGTAGAAGGCACTGGGAAAAATCAGGGAAATTTTAAGGATTTTTTGAATATTTTTTGTTAAATAATTGGTTAAGTTTAAGTTAGTATTATTGATATTTAAATTAATGCTTTAATTGGAAATTAGAAACCTTTGAAGATTTCTTATAAACCTATTATCATTCTCAACATTTGTTTAGACTTTAATAATTAATTTTGCGAGATTAAGGTAAGATTTTAATAAAGTTTTACTAACTAATATTGATTTAGAAAAAACATTATCAACAATATTATAACATTTAAGAATACTTATTAAAGCATTCCACATAAATAATACCGTATAAGTGTTTGTAAGTATTTATTTTCCTAATAAAATTAACTTAAACTCAAATGAAAAATGTCTCTCTTTAGGTTAAAAGGGGGCTTAATTTTAAACAAAAATTTCTGTAAAAGAATTCTAAGATCTTATGATGTTATAGTTCTTGAAATATTAATTAATAATAGTTAGTTAAATTCAATTTCAATTAATTATGATCATTACTCCCAATAGAATCTTCCCTATTTCCATCTATAATCAACCCTTTATCTCCTATCTTTTTCTCTCTCTGTGAATGAGTCGTTGAGAGGTGGATCCTCTGGCCGCCATTCGGTGCCGTAAATAAGTCTGATGGCTGCACTTTTTGGCATGTCGGCAGACCCATTGCGGAACGCCCCGCATTTGCGCTAATGAAAATGGATCTGCTGGCACGGCGCTCCGCTCAATTGAGTGTGTGTGCCTCTGAATGCTGAATTTATGCTGTGGCGACAGGTGCCCCCGATGCCCGATGCCCGATTCCCGATATTATCCTGCATCCTCACCTGGCCTGAGGTGCCTCATGTGCGTAAGCAGCCCCCAAAAATATTTATAGGGATTTATTAGGGGGTGTTCAAAACGGCCAAAAGGAGGCACAAATGTTGTGTTAGGAGGAGGTTCTGTTGGGCATTCACTTCAGCAATACTTTATCTCAAATTTTTCAAGGTAAATTTATGGAAAATGTAAGAGATCTTTAAGGTAATAACTTGGAAGTGAGTTTAGAAATTTAATTAACTCAATATGACAACCTTTGATCATAAACTAAACTAAATTTATTTGGAATATAATACTTTTTCTTTACAAAAATAAACTCAAAGTTATCTTAAGCTAAGTGTAAATATTTTAATGGTCATTAAATCAGCTTAAAATAACCTAACCAAAACTCGTAACTATTTCGGCCAAAAATTCCTTGGCCAACTCTCAGAGCCACCACCCTCAGCCTCTCCTCTTGCGGATTGCAGATTTATAATCCCCGCGCACGGGGCAAGTTTGTTGATTTTTCTCTTTACACCAAAAGCTGTCAGTTTTGTATGCGCATACTTTTCATGAAAATTGTTTTTCAAATAAATTTTCCTTTCCACCCACCCAACGGTCCGAAAAGCAACAAATTCTGTTTTTGGGATGGATTCGGTTGTTGGATGTTGGGTTTTTTTTTTTTTGGCTGCTCGATCTTCGAATTGGGATCGATGGATCGAAGTTTCGTTTGCTTTAGTTTACTGTTTGTTTATTTAGACATAATGCGCGAAAAGTTGGAGATTGGAGAGGAAGATCTGCTCTTTGATCTCGCTGCAGAGTGGTGTGTGAAATATTTCGTTGCCTTTGTGATTAATCAAATGTTTTAGAGCCACGCAGTGGCAGGAGGCGGTATTCAGATCGGATCCGGGCAGAGTGCTGAGGGATGGAAATACAAAGGAGGATACGAAAATATAATTAAATATTTATCAAAATGTGTACGGTAACAACAATCCGAACACTTGTCGGCCTTTTGCCCGTCTTCCTTGCCCGTCTGCCTTCCTTTTCGGCCTGTCAAAAAGTGACATTTCCCACATCAACGGCGAGAGTCCACGGACTACGTCCCTTACCGTCCCGATCCGATCCGAGTGGAATCCTCATTTTCGCTACAACAATTTAACATTAATTCGCAGTCAAATAATGTTGCATTTTTTATGCGCAAACGTCGTCGTTGTCAAGTGCCAGCGGAAAGGGATGCGCGAGCCTGGCGAGGGGGAGTTTCCAGTTTCAGTTCTGGCCCGAAACAAAATGGAACTCTAACGGATGTATTAACGCATTGAGTGCCCTCCCTCCCTCCAACCCCTCTGCTGGTATATATGTTTTTCTGCTATATAGTGTATTAAAAAAAAAAGAAAAATAAATAAAATAACAACAACAAACAGGGCCTGCACTCAAGCTGCTGGTGGTTGGCAGCCAGTTGCTCATCCAACCAAAAGAGCCACGGATCCGGGAATACTGGGAAGTACGGGGAATCGGGCGTACAGGGAATACAGTGAAGCGTCGGCGGGTCTGGCAAAATGTCAAATGTCAGAATTTGACATGCGTGTGACATATCAGTGGCAGCTTTTACATTAATCAAACTCCCTTTTTCTTCGGGCCCACAGAAAACGGCAACTGAAACTGAAACAGGAACGGAGAACCCTACCAGGCACTGAGCGAAATGAAGTGGTAGTTAAACAGAAATTTAGTTTTATTTTGTTATAACTTAAAATGTGATTAAAAATATAGTCAAAGTAAGTATAAATCTTTAAGAAAAAATAAATAATGTTAACTGAATCAACATTTTTTTTTCCAACTAAATCTTACTCTTGTGCTTCTCTATAATTAACAATTACTTTTTTTGGAAACATATTTGTGCCTAATAAATGATTTTAAAAACTTATTTTATACTTACTGAAATTTAAGTAATATAAGTTCAACTATTTCTATGAAGATAATATAGAATTCTTAAATTTTAAATATTTTAAGCAAAAGTGACATCTTTTATTTGTTTTATAATTCTCAAATATTTATTCAGAGTTCAAAAAGAGCCATATACAGCTTTACACATACTATAATTTATAATAAAGTTAGCATTTTATTTATATTAACGAAACGGATGCATATTCATGAAGGATCTTTGCATAGTTTTATTAAATAATAACTTAATAAATAAATTTAAAAATATGTAATTCCATAGAAAAGTGTCTAACTTGTACAAACTTTGTTTTAGAACCCTTTTATAAATGATGACAGATGGTTAGTCAAAAGAGCAATTTTCTTAGAGCTCCTTAAAACCTTTTTATCTCAGTGCATGGCCAGATCCGTTGCCAGAAACCACCGCCAACGATGATGATGACGGGAACACGGAGACCGTTGAGCCACTGAGAAGCAGAACGAGAGCTCAAACTCGAATTGGAACTCGGGGCCCGCTGACGAAGATGCTACACAATTGACACATTGAATTAGGGACATGACGCCTTCTGTTGCTAAAACACACAAACCATCCATCCATCCGAGCATCCGAGCATCTGAACCAACCACTCAGACCCACAGCCCAGACTCCCTTTTTCCATATTAATTTGCTCCGAGCGAGTGCCGTTCATGGTCCTCACAGTTATAATCGAATAATCGAATCATGTGAAACTTATTTTTGGAAATGCGGTTTTTGCTCGTTACGCTCTATTATGAATTTCAATAGAAGTTGAAGACCGTGAAAATGCATGCCATATAGGTTGCAGGACAATTTGGAACGGAATCGAAAGGATTACAATGCTGATGAATTTCTAGGCTGGGAAATTATAAATATAATTTTTATACAATTACAGATGTTCCTTTAAGGTATTTGGGGCTGGAAACCAGATGATAACTTTCCTTTAGAAAGCTATTAAAACTAATTAGGCGGGATTACAGATGTGTCGAGGGTTATATATAGTTATTTTTGTATTTTTTAGGGGGTTTTAATGTTATTTAGATACAATAAGGGATATTATATGGGGTACGAAGTGAAAACTCTCAGATATAAATAGTTGCTCGCATGAAAGTTCATTTTAAATAATCTTCTTAATTAAGAAACTATCATTAGCTAGTGCTGGCGCATTTAATCCATTTAAGCATTTAATTTCCCAAAGTGAGCTCTTCATTAGACTTCCGCTTTGTCTTCATCACCCCGAAAAGAGCAACAGTGGCAATTGTTGTCAATCTAAGGCTCATCAAACGTCATTATAGCCGCTACTTATCTACCAAACTTCAATTTAGATGGAAATATCTCAAAGATATCTCAGGGCTGCTGGCCCGCATGCGCTGTCAACAGGAGGCGTTATGGAGACAAATCCTGAGCATCGCATCAGAGTGGACGTGGACCCACGTCAATATGGAGGCGAGAAGCGTAAAGCGAAAGGAAACGTTTTGCCCATTTGCCCAAATGAGAATGTCAAATCATTTGTCAAACGTTTTATTAGCCCAATGACATTGTGCATGCGTGAGTTCTGTTTCCCTTTCCAGAAAACAACATTTAATTGGTAGGAAGACGGGGGGCCTGGCTTGGATCTCGTTTTCGGTTGGGATCCGAGGCGTAACGATCCATCTTGAACTCGTCAGTTGGCCAGACGCCATGCATAGTACTTGCTCTATGCCACACATAAGCTATATATATATATATATGTTTGTGCCGATCCCCCATCAGGCGTGACGAAATGGCGTGCACAGTGGAATGCGGAGCGAATTTAACAAAACAAATCTGTGCCAAGAGCTACACTCAACGAAAGGGAAATATAAAGAAATATAACTTTATCGATTTAAAGTCTTAAAAATTCAATTAAAAGTAAGCAAAGTGGAAAGCCCCCTTTTTTAAGGTGTAAAATATTCAAAAGAAAAAGGAATTTCAGGGAAAAATTTGCGCACATGCGTGAAAAGCAACAGGGAGGCGCCACACAAAGCTAAGACAATGGCCACACCAGCAGCCGCAACCAAATCCAAATCCGAATCAATAAAAAATAATAAATAATCACTCGGAACGAGCGTATTATTGGTGCTCGCTGGGCGCTACTTGGGCAGCCGAACAAATGAAACTCCCAAATAGACATAAATCATGGTCCAGTCGCAGGTCGTCACAGAGCGTCATCATCTCCTCGCCATACAGTTTCCTCATCTTTTTTCTTTTTTTTTTTTTTTGGCCGGCGGCAACCTTCAAACCGAACATTTGGTGCTCGCCAACATGTAGAACATGACGTGGGACAACAACAGCAACCACACCGAAAATCCATCCACATCAACCTGAGCAACTTCATCTCAAAACTCCATCTTCTACTTGAGCTCGAGATTCGGTTGGAGATTCGATGCGACGATCTGAGAGGCTTGATCAGGTTGCGTTGGTCGCACTGCTAGAAATTTAACCTGGGTTTTTTTTTTATTAATAATTTAGATTTATTTAAAGTGAATTATTAGAAAAGGAAATCAAATATTAATCTGAAAAAATGTGGGATATACAAAAACATTTATTAGAATAAACAAACAACTTAGAGAGTTGGACTAGAACCTGTTGGTGAAAGGAATGTGTTCTTTACAAGATAATATCTATAGATGTAAGGCATATAAAAGATTAAAAATTAAAAATTTCTTGTTTAAAAAATATATCCCTTTTCTTTTGTTATAAAAATACTCATATTTCTCAGTGTTGTTTACGATGAAATTGAAAACGCTCTTAATGCGCCTTGATTTATTATCTTCTTCGGTCGTCTGCGGTTTCGTTACCATTTTTAACCATTTTGGCGGACAAGTGTTATGAATCAACATTTATGTGGGCATACACACACACACACGCACACTCGCACACGCACACTCGTGCTGAAGGACCTTTCAAAGGAAATCCTTCAGTTTTCTGCCCGTCATCCTCGGATACTTCGATCTCCGCTCACCGATCAACAATCTCCAGCGATCTCTTCAGCGATCTCGCTGCGTGGCGCGTGTGAGGGAATCATGAGAATTGTAAAATTTTTGACATATTCATTTTGAGACGACACCCGAAAGGTGTTACATATCCATCCATCCGACGAATGCAATGACATGCATTTATCCAACTCTGCAACGGGGCTAATTTGCTATGCCAACGGGCCATCACAATATTGTTAAATATTTGTCTGGCCGATCGCGCTCGATCGTCTTGAGCAAAATGTATCGAAGGGAGTGAAATAAATTTCAGGGCGGATATATTTAGTTTATTGCCGAAGTCGGTCAGCGGGATCAGGTGCAAAGCCAGCTGCAGTTTGGAAATTATAAAACAATTCGCCTGAAATGCGCATTGGCGGGTGCATTTAATTATAATAATTTTCGTTGGCCGCCTGCCTGTCCGCTTCTGTCCGTTCTGCCGATCTGCCCGTTTGCCGGTGCATTTAATTATAACGAAAATTGCTCGAAACATTGCCATTTCAGCCATTCCCCCCCATCCCTCTATCTTTGTATCCGTATCTGTATCTGTTTTTGTATCTCTAGATGTATCCGTGTATCTGGGATCCTTTTGACTTGGCATGGTCACATCTGTGCCGGCTGCGGATCTCCATGGGGCGCAGCTCATCTCTGTGGCTCCTTGGCTCCTCTTTTGGCCGAGATCCAATTGGCCTGCCTTATAATTTTCCGGCAATTTACATGGCAGAAATTATACTGCGAGAACGAGAGGAGATCAAGCACTGAGCAACAGGAATGGGCTTAAAAAAAACGGGTTAGGCAAATAACTGCAATTAATTTGTATAGGATTTGGGTTTAGAAATTGTTAAACGATTTTCTCACAGTCTTTAGTCGTTGCGTGACATAGCTTCAGTTGGTTTAAGCGGAAGTGCTAAAAAAATGTGGAGTATTTTAATGAAATTTTATTAAATTAACTAAATTGATTTAATTGTTTTGACAGAAAATAATTGTAATTATTTTTCTGGTGTTGTTATAGTAAGAATAACAAAAAATCTTACAATTTTTCCTGTAAAAGTAAATCTTTTTTCGGAACACTATTTAATATCATCAATTTAAAAACATTTTATTTATTTTAAAACACTTTTCCCACTCAAATTGGTATGTTTTGGTATTAAAGGGTTTTATATTTCTTTTTTCCTGCTTCTTAGTTTAATTTTCCTGAGTTTTGATCATATCTGCTTCAGTGGAAAATTCTTATGAAAACTGATTTGTAACTCGGCACACAAAACACACTCGCTAAATCCTCTTCCGCCCCTAAATCCACACTCCACCACCGATCTCTGTTTCTAGCCTCAGCAAACATAAAGTTAATGCGAAAAGTTTTCAATTTAACAAATGCCGAGAATGCACGCTGAGTTGGACCCGGCGACCCAAGTGGTCATGTGGCCAATCTAGTTGCCACAGCTACACGGGGGAAAATTTGAAAATTTAACCTTTAAATAAATCTATCTTGCTAATATTTATTTATAATTATAAATAGGGTTTACTTGGTGTCTTTACTGGAATTCAAATCACACTAATTTGTATATTTTAAACAAAACGTTTAAGATGTAAACAAATTTAAAATGTAGATGAAGCCACTGAAATTAGAAGTTATCAATTAATACATTATTTAAGCTATAAGAAACTATTTTTATTTTAACAAAAATTAAATAATTTTTGGAAAACTGAAAAGATTTTATTTATTCAAGTTTATAAAATAGATTTAATTTTACAAGAATTACTGTGATCATTATAAAGTCTTAAGAGTTCTTAAATTTTTCACTTGTGATTCACAGAACGTTACTTATTTTCCACAGAAAACTAATATAATAATCACGCAACTTTTCTAAACATTTTCCCTCTGTGTTCTAGCCAAATTGCATCTGACTCAGAGCCAGTTGCAGTAGCCATGTCCAGTGCAGTTGCAGTTGTTGTGGATGAGCTACTGGCTACTGGCTGATAAATCACGAATGCATTTGAGCGCATATCAATGGGCGGGGATCGAGGGAGTTGGGACTTGGGGCCGAGGGACTGCTGTGTTTAGTTTGTAATTATTTTTACGCTCTTTGCGCGAAATTTGAAATTCATTTCATAACTCAATGTAATGGCGACCGCAAAAGCTCAGCTAAACGCTGCGCCTTGGCTCAACTCAGCCGGCCATGAGTGATGGGCCAATAAACTAAATGATTTTATGTCCCCGACTCCGGCGTCGCGACAGGCCGAGTAATGAAAAATAATTAGAAAAACTTTTGGTGGAGACTAGAGACCAGAGACCAGGCTATTGAGAGAAAGATCTCTACGCCCCGGAACCCCAGCTGGCTCAACCTGGCTTTTCGAATCCGCATTACCGGCTAATTGCTTGTTAAACGTTGCCCCTAATGGGCAAAGCCTGAATGGGCATTGGGTCCGCCAGTGCAATGTACAAGTCCCAATGCAAAAAAAAATGCAAATCAATGCCGATCAGTCGCCGGAATGAGCAGTTGATCAGCATTGATCTTGGAGTATGCTCACAGCCAGAGACAAATGACAAATATCAATTGCAAGCGATTTATTTTGCGGAATTTATAGAGAGAGGTGAGGCTGGAAATATTAAGAGAAAACTGCTTGCATCTAAGATGAATTCCATTAAAGATGGTTATGTAACTAAGCCAGCTTTATCTTGATAAATAATTTCAATTAAATTTAAGCAATTTTTCGTGCTTTGTTTATAGGAATTTTTACATATTTTTTGTATATCTTAAATCAGAATAAATAGCTAAATATTTCTCATTAGCTGGTACATTGTTACAGCTTATATTTATTCACTTTGTTAACAAGCAAAATATTAATCAACTTTGTAAGTAATTATTCATCTGGTAACTTAATATTTGTAATTTATTAATATTTAATAAATGTCTCAAATATTTAAACTATCCACAGCACCCAATTGCTAAAGAAATCCCCATCATATCTCCAAACCAATTCCTATCTCAAAATGTAAAAATAATCCCGCAAAACCGAAACAAATTGAATAAAGAGACTCTGTTTTTTTCGCCGGCACTCGCGGCCAAAAACTAAACAACTATTAGAGTTAATGCCAAATAAAAAGGTTAAAAGACAAAAGCCGCATAAGAGATGCCGGTAATAATGGGGCATGGCAGACCAAGATACAAACAACAAAATCAATTACAAAGCGATTTCTCTTTTGATAACATCCAGCATATATGCAAGGGGTTCAAATCGGTAATTGAATATATATACACAGGGGGGAAATATGTTTTAAAGTGTTAGAATAAATAATAAATTAATTTAATTTATGAATTATAAAGCTGGGAAAAGTGCACCAAGATTTAAGTATTTTAAAATAACATAAATTTATATTATAAATATTATATTTTATCGGCTTCTTAGTTTGATATTTTTCATGTGTAACCATTTTCCTTGAAGTGTAGAATTTCATTTGAATACAAAGTACTTCTCGTCAAGATCTGGCACCATGGATTCTGCACATTCACGCCGCAGACGCGGTCACAAAGCCACCAAAAGCACCGCCTCTGACACGTCTGACAAAAGTTACATCGAACATCAAGCCAACTAATTGAGTGCCGATCACAATGAGCCATAGAGATCGCTATGGGACCTGCTCTGGGATCTGGCATTTTGGGATTTGGGGACGGGAATGGTGGCTGTATGGATTGTGGATTGGGCATGGGCATCTGGGTATCGGGATTCGATGGCCCACGGGGCTGGGGACCGCCTTTAATGTGAGCACCTATGATGATTTTGAGCGGAGTACAGTGATGTGTCGATATCTGGAAATATATTTAATTCAATTATATATTTTTATCTCTCTAAGAAACTTTGTTACTATTAAAATCTACGCGCTTAAAGCATATTAATAATATAATTAAGTTAATTACTGCTTATAAAATACCCAGTCATCAGTCTATTAAAAGCCTTGCATACTTTCTGGCTTTTCATAATTTATTACCGTCTATGTTTTACAAATTTTATTTATACTCAAAAATTACTCCAATATAGGCCAAAAATAATATAAGAAAAAGAATTCTTTTTACAAATAATGACCTAAAAAATATTCCTAAAAATTCTGTCGTGGCATTTCCGAGTTTTTCCTTAGTAGTTTGTACTGTAACTCAAAAAGTATCTGCAGCCCAAATCAATCTTATCAGGCTTGGATGTGTGTGTGCATGAGTGTGTGTGTGGTTCTAAACAATCCAACCGCACATACAACACTGGCGGCTGTCACCTAAGCTATTAACCTGATTTTCTAGATTTTCAATCAAGTCGAAAAACGAAAAAGACAAAAACCCATCGAAGCCGAAAAACGAAAAAGACGAAAAAAAAAATGTTCACAAAACCAAAAATGAAAAAAAAAAAAAACACAGAGAAAAAAGAGACACGCACCGCACACACAAAAGGGAGGAAGAAGGAGATGGAATGCAGAGCTTGGAGCCGCCATATCTACATACCAATAGGTAGAAACGACCACAAAAGGCCCATAATCCGGTATTGTATCTCGTGGATCGTTGCGGACTGGATCTGGATATGCTGGCTTAGACGGCTCGGGCTCGGCTCTGGCTCGGACTCGAGCTCGGGACGGAGACGGAGTCGGTGACGGACATCCCCTGGCATTATTATAAAGTCAAATTTGTGTTTCGTTTAAATGCGATCTTTACGCCGAAAGCGTGTGTCCCTTTTTCCCGAAAAACCGAAACCGACAAATCCGAAAAAGAAAAAACCTTTGAAGAGAAAGAGCAATCCAGCAAGTGCCTGAAAGAGAACCGAAAATTGAAAACAGAAATCCCGAAAACAAAAAGGCATTTTTTGATTGAAATCAATTTAAATTGTTTTCTAGAAAAGCCGCTGGGACACACACACAAAACACACAAAGGGGTGACGGTGACGGTGACGGGGTGACCCACAGATCGTATCCATCGGATACATGTGCGGGTACGCACACACAGGTACACACACAACCGCCGATAGGATGATGGGATTCAAGGGCAGGGGATTCGATTGGGAGACGGAGAGATCAATCCTTCCTCACATCGGTCGGGCAAATATAGTCGTGGATGTGTCCAAACTGTTGGCAGCTATTTAGATGGATTAACATAAATCCCGAAGCACGAAAATCCATGTGAGAATTATGGTTCTGTTTTGGGCAAAGGCGATATGGCATATGGAGTGGGGATAATGTGTGGGAGATATCACTAGGACAGGCAGAAAAGAGGAAACCCTGTGACTTATAGCCATGAAAGAAGCCGATTATGTTCGGTGTTAAGAACTTAAGTTCTTCTGCTTCGGCGGAACTGAAGCTAAAGTCACTTGGTTCTTGGAGAAAATAATACATAGCATTATAATATTACAGCAACTATTTGTACTCTTATTTATTTACATTTGGAGAAAGTAGTTATTTTTATTATTTATTATCTTAAAGAAATATCCTTACAAGAACTATCTAATTTATAGATTTATAATAAACATAAAACCCTCGTTTGTATTGAATTAATTACCTCACAAATCAAAGTTGAACCATTCATATTCAATCAGCAATCTCAGAATATATCTCATAGCCACCTGCGGTCTTTATCTTCCTATATATATATATCTGCATATATATAAGGCATCCTATGCCTACACAATCCAAATTGATATCTTTAAAATCTATCAAAGCTCACATCCATCTGTCTAATTATGAATGCCAGCTCCCACAGTAAATTCAATCAGATTCTTTTAAAATCTAATAAAAGCCAGTGAACAAGAAAAGACAACCGAGACAGACAATGGTTATGGCTTTTGGCCAAATGCGACGCCCTCGTGGATGACCATAACTTGGCCGATTAGTATCTCTGCTGAGAAGTACTGCCATTATGATGCCAATTCGAAGAGCTTTACGTGGAAGTGGACCATAAAACGGGCATAAATGTCGCCGTGTCTCAGATGCGATGGGATGGCCACACACACGAGACCTTTCCGGCGGAAACGCAACTTAAATGGCAATTAAAAGTATAACTATAACTATTAGATAATGCCCCCGACACGGACACTGGCACGGAAACACGGCGTAATGATGCTTGTAAAACCATACTCATCCACAAAATCCGAATCCACAGCCCAGGTGAACTCCTAACCCGAAACATTAGCTGGGAGCACAGGTGCCGGGGGCCGTAAACTGACAACTTTCTGGACAAGTGTCAGGGCGTGTGATTTATGCGCGCGCTTCCCCAGAACTCGGGCGACCTCGGTCGGTAGGAGGCAATGGCAATGGCAACGTCTCAGGTGAAGCCTTCTCGAAGAAAAACAAGGGAAGGCGCATGCGCAGCGACCTGCAGGTCGCACAGTGGACAGTGGACATTGGACAAACGGACGTCGGTCACTGGAGTGGAGTGGGAACTGCGGACATGGAACAAATGTTAATCGCTTTAATCTCTCGAGTGCGCCGAAAACATGCTGCCAAATGTCCCATCGCAGCGACACGGCAACGTTTCCGTCACATTGACGCTCTTGTCCACTGAAAAAAACTCTGATTTCCCATAATTAAATTGCTTAAAATTTACAAAATAAAATTCTTGTCAAAACAGCAATTTAAAGTCAAGACATTAGCTTAAATAATTTATAAAATGCATTGCAATGCCATGCTAAGCCATTTGTCGAAAATGTAAAGTGGAAGAACGACTTGAGAATTATAAAGAATAAGATTTACTAAATGCATCTTAACTGAACCACTATTTTTGGTATAATATTATAACTTAATTTTGTGGAATTACTTTTAAGTAAAACCTTTTAAAAATTAAACAAAAACGAGAGCTAATTTCGCCAAAGTTATTATTATTATTTCCTTGCTTTTGTTTGATTTTGGATCATGAAAAGTTAACTCAGCTTGAAGATATATGGTTTATAGGGTCGGAAATCTTCGTTGCTGCCTTATGACTTATATTATAATATCCTGCAAGGTTATAAAGAGCCTCTTGTCCTTCAATGTTAAAACTTAAAGGCTCTTACAGTTTTGTGAGGAAAAAAGTTGAGATTTATAAGAAAACAAATCCCTTATTTCGCTTAGTGTCAAAATGTCCTTTTGCGCAATTTTTGTCTGACCAATGACCCATGTGTGTGTCTCTGTGTGTCACCCTGAAGACAGCGGGGAATGCTGAAGAATTGCCGAAAACAGCAAAAGAACAGCAGCAGGTTGTCCGATTGCCGGATTGTCCGATGGCCAAGGAATGCCGACATTCCCGGCCCCGATAAGCCCAATCGAGAAATGCATTATCCGAATTTTCAGGGCCAACAGATGTTGTTGGCGGGGCGAGTATTCGGTGTTCGATGTTCGGTGGGTGGGTTTTGGGTTGAGGGAACCCATAACTTATCCCTGGGTATGTTTGAAATATTAATGACCTCCTGGCCGGCCAAGAGCAATCAAAAGTCATCGACAGCCAACACTTAAAATGAAAACAGAGCCAGAACCAACCGAAACCGAGACCGAGTGCAGGGAAATGTATTTAAATTCTGAGCAAGCCGAGAGGAAAGCCCCGAAGAAACTCAACGCGATGTGAAGAAGAGTTATGGACGGGCTGAAAAGCCGGGGAGTGGGAGTATCTATCTGATTTAGATGCAAATCAAATCGAGAGCCGCCGAGAGAACAAACTATGAATGTGGTATTGAATGGCTTATGGATTTCAGATACCACATTTCAGATTTCAGATTTCTGATTCAAATTTAAGACCTTACACATTGAGTATTTTAATGTGGCGGCCACGAAACGAAAGAAATTCAAATTGGCCCGATCGTATTTGGCTTGACCCATCGCCGAACCGATCCGACCCCTTTTCCACGCGTTCGCTGTGTGGCATCTCCGATGGGTATCTGGAATTGTGTATAAGACTATC
>VNJR01000242.1:0-27033 GCA_008042585.1 Drosophila punjabiensis
ACGACGACGACGACGAAGGCTGTAGGCGGAGCTTCGAGTTATAATGATTGTTATTGTGGCTGACTGACTCCTCAATTGTAATCATAAATAAATGTATTTATACACTCTGAAGAATTATTTAATATTTTGAAAGGTTTTAAAGAGAATTTACTAACTTTTACCTTGCTTTTCTTTCTTATTTCGTTTTTTTCTTCCATCTAAAATGCATAAATTTCTTTAGTTTAATGCAGAAACCGAATTGTCTGAAGACATTGAAGAGGCTTTTAAACAATCTCAGTTTTGAGGGCTTTATTAACTGATTTTATTTATTTTTTACTAAGCAAATTATCTCCACTATACCTGAATATCCCCTTAATTAAATAAACTTTTAACTTATTGTTGTGAACCCTTTTTTTTAAAGACATGAATTTATGCCCTTGAAAAGAAATATCTTTGCACATATCTTGCTTATTACAAATCTCAACATCTTATTATCTTATTATCACCCCGTTTTTCTTAGTGTCTCCCCCTGTTTTTTAATTCATTTGTCTTTTGTTTTGGGCGCGTCCCTGATTGTTTGGCTTAATAACATTTTTAGGGGGGGGATTTTAAGGTGTTGGCTGCCACACACTCACATGATTCAGGCGAGCAGCGATCTTGGCATGCTCCTCCTGGTAGGCCTTCCGTGCCTTCCGCTTGTCCTGTGAGAGATGTGTCAGCTTGTCGCAAACGACTTCCAGCTGCTCGGCATTGAATTTGAATTGTTTTGCCTGTTGGTCCAGCTCATCCATGTAGGATCGCCAGGATTTGGTGATCAGGCTGCCTGTTAAAGGGGAAGAAATTTAGTTTAGTTCGTATTAAATAATATTTATTAAATAAAGTTTATAACACGTATAAAACTTCACTGAATTTTTATCAAAGATATGAGCATATTTTGAGTCAAGTTTGTATAAAATAATATTTATTAAATATATATTTTAAAATATATATAAAACAAAAAACTTATTTGGAACATATATAAACCTATACCAAATTTTTATCAAAGATATGAGCATATTTTAAGATACTTTTGCTTAATAGTCTAAGAAGGTCTCTACAGACAAGTTTTTCTAAAAGTTTTTAAGTAAAAGGTTACCTAAAGGTTTCTTTTCCAATATTAATCTTTTTTTCCAACTTAAATATCTTGAAAAAAAAGTGTATTACATATTTTGTTTACTTTACAAAATAAATAAATTCCTTTAAATATCTAGAATTTATCTCAAGCCCAAAGATCACACCTTACAATCTTCTTGGCTATCTGCTATCTACTCATCTTAAATGATTACATTTATTTGCTCGACTTCTCTTGCGATTATAAACGGTTACATCTCCTTATGTTTATATAAAGTAAACACCTACAAAATATCTTTATTAGGTATAGCTTTAACTACCGCAAAAATAACCGCAGCTAATCCACAATTAGCCCAGACTTGTGACTCACTGCCACGATTATCTTCGCTCAACAGTTGGGGAAAAGTGCAGGCGAAAGCCAGGCCAATGAATCATTGGTCTTAAGCCAGAGTTACGCTAATATGACGCAAAGCATACGAGTATTTCCAACATTTTTAAATGTACATTTGTGCTGAGCAAAGTCGGAAATTCGAGTATAAAACCCACGTCTGTTTTTGGCCGAAAGAAACTCTGTTCAAGTTCATGGTCAAGGTGAGAGGCGGCTGCAGTGGCTCACTGACTATGATCAAATGGCCCGAACTAAATCACTTGGCTTCGCTTTTGTTAGCCGCCCTGCCTGTATGTGTGTAGTGTGCGTTTGCTCGCATCCAGCGGATACATTTGTTTGGACCATGTAAACAGCGAGGAAAACATTTCCCAAGCCAAAAACTGACACTGACTGGAAATTATAGCAATTTCGCAAGCACATTCGCATTCGCATTCGCCTAGGAAGAGGGAGCAGCTCCCAGCACCGGAATCCGAGACAGCTGCACTTTGTCGACACTTTGATGAGCTCAGCTGGCAAGTAGCCGTGGGTACGTGTATCTGCGAGATGCACACGCCGCCAGAACAACACGGAGAAAAAAAAAATAGTTAAAGGAAAACCAAACGATTTGAGGATATTGGTTGTCCATTTGGTACCTATTATTAGCTGTAATTGGAGGGCTAGAAGGTAAAGACTAGGGCCCATTGCAGTTGCAATAAAAAACAATAAAGCCAGGGAAGTTCTTATTTGATTCAAGCTTTTATCTGCCAGTGCAGGCAATTACCCGGACTCGAGGCGGAACGAGAAGTCCTGTCCGGCGAACGGACGATGATGATGATGCCACACAGAGCACGGTAGTTGAAAACGATTTGCTTGTCTGGCGATTATCTCGAATCGTTTGAAATAGTGCCCTACGCGTATTATTCACTTGGAAATGCGATCAAGTCACGCGATTGCCCGGTCAGTTTCCGCCTTCTCACTCGTTCTGTGCCGAGCCTGCCAAAATTCACACCAGAAAGACGACCTGCAGTCTTGGCAAGGGCCTAAGATATCCAACGGGATGCTGCACCATGCTCCCTTATCCGATTCCACTGACGCCACCAGAGGGTATTAACACTGTCATCGCCGTCACCATCCCTGGGCTTATCGCAGCTACTACGACTGTAACTGCCGCACATTTAGCCTGACTAATGGATGGATATGGTAGACCAGTCCAGGCGATGCTGTAACCGCTTGGACCCGGGACCACCCAGCAAATTTAATGAGTAATGCCCAAGAGGTCAGGCAAGTTCAAAGCTATTTTCTCTATTTATTAGGGCCATATGTTAATACAATTTATTTGTTTGAACATATGTCTGATATTTTAGCTATAAAACTATTAAGAAAATCTGTAGAAATCGTAGAAATCGTTGTTCCTTGATTAAAAAGAAACCTGTATCTGAAGTCTTTCTCCTACCTATAGATACTCTACCAAGGCCAGTGCACTTATGGACCTATATCATTAACCAAATATTATTGAATATCTAATCTTATCGGAGCTCGCAAAGGAAATGTCGCTTGTCTTACCTTGCATTTCGTCAGCCCGATCGATCTTTAGGCCCTGCTGGGCCACAGCTGTCAGACCGATGGCGTACTCCTTGTCGTACTTGGCCTTCATTTGTATGGATCGCTTCATGTTCTCCATGAGCCGGAGCTCGGCATCCTGGCGCACAATCAGCGCCTCGTGGGCGGCCCGGCTTTGCAGGGCCGATGAGAAACCCATCCTGATGGCGGGTGTGGTCTGATCTCGATCGATGCTCCTTTTATGCTTGTTCTCTCTCTCTGCGAGATATACGGAATGATTCAGAGAACTCGGTGTTATCGGGGGAAGTTTTGCAGTTACGTGGGGACTAAGACAGGGACTGGGTATGGTAAGGGGAAGTGGAACTGTAACTGGGACTGGGATTCTGACTGGGACTGCACTTGAGTGAATTGCACACAGGAAAAAACACACACAAACAGACACAAAACACACTAGGGAAAACCGAAATGAGCGGACATATGGCAAACACTTGTTGCATGTCAATATATATATATATGCATATATTTTTGGGATTTTACTCTTTGACGCCTCACTGGAGTTAATTATTTATGTGGCACACACACACTTGGTTTCATTTTGCAGCCAAAAAATAAACTTTCACATGCATTGACATTTCTTGTTATGCGGTTTTTCTTTACTTTTTTTGTGCGATATTTAACGTGTTTTTTTTTATAACGTTTTGTCGCGAGTCGCGACATTTACTAATTACACTCGGATTCCGTGGTCCCGGCTTTTGATTAACGACTTGATTCGAGTGACTCTTAAGCATATACTCTTTTCTCATCCGCTAATTAACGCATCTTCCGTTCACGCTCTCGGATGCATAAATGTATATATTTATCTTTTGGTATTTTGAATGCAACAGTTGTCTTCACTTGAACTTTTCACCACAGCTCCACCGCGAGTACCGAGTATTTTCCAAGGCAAAAGCCATGCCAGCCAGAGCTGTGGCGCAGTTGTGGCTAACTCCTTGTTGTTTTGTTGTCTTGTTGTTTTGCTTTCAAAGAAAAAAACTTGTTTTTCCCGCTTGCTGGGCGAGCAAACAAAAATAAACATTGCCCCGAGAAAGAGACGGTAAGGAAACTCAGCAGGCAGGCATGGCATGGCAGGCAGGCAGGCAGAAGGTGTGTGCGGCAAGTACGTGTATCTTACAGATACACGGATGCGCCAGAACAGCAACTTGATGCACTGCCTGTATGTGCGTGCTGCTGCTGCTGCTGTAGTTTCTTGGCCAACTCCAGTAAACGGGTTAGGCAGCTGGGGGAGCGTGAGCATCCCCGAGAACCAAAAACCAGAACCACAGGCACCGCGGCACCACCGCCACCGTTATATAAATTAAAAATGTAAATAACTATTTCAGCGGTGATCCCGCTAGAGGCAAATAAATCTTTCCCAGGGGAGGCTTTTTTTGGGGGGGCAGATCTTGAACCACATTTACCTCCGACACTACGCTGGTCACTTGCAATTTTCTTGCCTAATCAGAGCACAGTTCTTGACACAATCATAATTCTATATATATATATATATGTTTATGTATATATAGATCGTTATCTTTCGTTGCAAAAAGGCTTTATCAGGGATAAATTTAAAATTCGTCGGCCCGAGCACTTCACATGGCCACGCGGGGCAGGCAAAACGGCGCACAGAATCAGATCAAATCGAGTCGAATCGAATTCGTATCGAGTCGTAAACGTATCGAGTTTAAACTTTTAAACCAGGCCCAAACGCTGCGTAACCGTATAACCGTTATAACCGAAAACCGAACCGTCTGCCTCGAATGCTCAGCGGCAACTGAGCGCCGGCCGCCGACGAACGCTGAGCGGCTAACTCGGCGAATGAGCAACGCGAGTGGTTGAGAGAAAAACAAAGAACCCGACTGAGAAACTGAGACAGAGCAGGAAGGGATAACCGGTTGTTTGCTTACCCAGCAAACATTTAAGAAAAACAATGGTCAGTATGAGGCCTTGTTTATCAGGGGGTTTCCTAGGGATTAGGCCTGTTTGTTGACTTTTGCCTTTTGTCTGCCGCAACCCTCTATGACAATGGTGTCCTTTTAGATCAGTTTTCAAGGAAATTGGCAGGGTTTTTAGCACTATTAATAAGGTTATTTATTGAGCAGTTCATTATATAATTTATCAAATTAATAATTCATATTTTTTATATAAAAAGAGTATTGGAAATACTATTTAATTTAATTTTTAAACGTAGTTGGAATCTTATGAAAATGTCAAAAGGCTCTAAGTATTACAATAGTAAATCTAATTCGTTAATTTTTTGTTTAAAAACCAAATATAAAGCCCACTAAATATTTAAATCTATGTCTGAAAGTACCTTAAGTTAAATAATTAATTATACAAATTATCTGAACGTAAGAGTATTTTATTTGGAGATAAGAGTATTTTATTCTGAAGTCGGACAAAAAAAAATGTCTTAAGGATACATTAAATATTTCCATTAAAATAAACTACAAAACAAATATCTTTTGGTATTAAATAGAAAACGCGTATATCTAAAAAAAAATATAACTAAATAAGTACATCTCTTTTAGCCCATTACATAATTTCTGTATCTCCCTAAGACAATTATATAATTTCTGTATCTCCCTAAGAAATTCAAAAATTCAATTCAAAAATGCAATTCAAAAATTCAATTCAAAAATCCAACTCAAAAATTAATCAATAGTCTCAAAAAAATATTACTAAAAAAACCCTTTCCCTTATTTCTAACTCTCTTATCTGTTCCCTAACTTTGTTCTCTTGTCCTTGGCCAGACAGCTGTAATCGGAGAATTACTAAATTTCCGCACTATTAATTACGCAGGTTCAGCACTTTTCGGTTGACAGCTGCCAGGATCCAGGGAAGGCGCATAGCCCTCGTCCATCCACCCAGTCGGTAGTCGTCCTGGAAACGGAAGCAGCTGAAATGTAACCAAAACAAAAGCTATGATAAATGCTGTGCGTAGATCTACCCTTGACTCGTCCTCGCCGAATTGCCGCCCCCACGAACTCAACCAATTGCTATTTCCATTTAATTTTGCCCCCTTTGGAACGAATCCTGTCAGCTTCACGATAAATGTACAAATGCATTTGCGCATCAAATGCAGTCGGACCAATAAATTCATTAATAAATGGGAAAGTGAAAAGCGCAATAACCTCACCATCGCTCCTACTACTGGTCTTTGTTGTCCTTGTGTGGTCTGCGATGGGTCCTGGTCCGGGTCCTATATGCCGCATAATGCAAACACTGTTTGAAAAAAGAACGTCCTGCAATTGTCAGACGTTTCACTTTAGGGCACGAAGAGAAATTTTTCAAATAGTAAAAAAGTTTTAATTAAAAATATTGTTTATTTTCTTATAGCAATTTATCGTTGATTAAACACTTTAAGCCATCGGAATTATGGAACAACGCAGATTAAAAAATATTTTGGAATAATTTAGGTAATACTTTAATATACAAATTAGTTAATATAATTTTAATAATGATTTTTTTAGAGTTGAATATTTTATATAGATAATTTCTTATCAGCGCTGATTTTACTATGATAGATTGGATACAAAAATTCCTAGATTATAACACAACCTAAGAGCTCCGAATTTGGAATTTATCAGCTAAAGGTAATAAATCATAGTCACGAAATAATAAATATTTAAGGTATTATATAAAATAATTAATTTCATGTCATTCCAAAGTCCCGAGTTAGGGATAAGACTTGATAGAAAAATATTAAAGAGGAACTTTCCCTTGCATTATAATTGATTTGATATAATTGAGTTCAAATTTAAGTTAAGTATCAACCAAACCTCAAATAAGCTTCCAGGATTATTTTACCAAAAAATATCCGTTAAATGCAATATTTATTTTTTTGTCTGTGGCCATTCCACACCGTACTGCAGCACCCCAACCTCTGACAGAATAATGGATATTGAAATCGCATTGGTACTTGGAAAGGGTGTGAGAAATTGTACTTTATGCCGATTAATGCTGCCGTGTTGGAGGACAAAACCCCTGGCCATTGGATTTGATCGCCGGGCAAATGCTGCACCATCTTCTTTCTCCTCCTTCTCCTCCTTCTGGCTACCAACTCCACCTTAGCCTGTTGGCCAGACGCCGACTCTGGGCCAGCCTGTTGCCCACGTCCGTCTCTTGCTCGGCGTGCTCTTTGTTCCGCCAGCCATTCATCTCTCCTGCCGCTGCTCGTGTTGTTGTTTTTCATTTTGTGTGTGTGTTTTCTTCTGGGTTTTAGGGTGTTTGCCGTTGTCTATGCACCAGGACCGGGTCCGGGATCCGGGATCCGGGTCCCGGTCTGCTGTGTTTATTTTAGTTGGAGCCAGACGAAGGGAAAAAAAAAAGAGATTTACAAAGGCGCCTCGGCCTCATAAAGTATTTAGTGAGACGGCGATAGCTGGCACCGGGGCACTTTCCGGTGTCCCGATGACTTGACAGGATTTTCATTTATTTGCGGACATCACACAGATCCGACTCATCCCCGGAAAATTTGGGACACAGGCGGCCTGAATATTTTCTAATTTCTAATTTAAGCAGACAAGTGTGGATCGTGACGCATATGTAGCTGCCGAGCATACATACATAAATCTCTTTAAATGTCCCATTAATGTTCGAGATGCTTTTGCAAGTGCAATTCTCGCAGCGGATATAGGGCATCGGTTTCAGATATATCCCGCTCGTAGAACAAAACAGAGCCGGGAGGCAACAGTTGGCTGCCAATTGAAGCTAATGAATAAATTACATACTACATGTGCAGGGCAAGACGACAGTAAAATTGATGAGAGAAGTTCAACATGGGTCGGAACTTATATATATATATACTATATAGCGGGCTGAGCCAGAATGCTTCGGCAATGGCAACTGACAAACAATAGATGACCGACTGGAAAATTGTGCAATAATATGACAATAAACAAGAGCTTGATGCCTTGGAACTGAGCAGGAAAATCAAAACAAAAGCATTAGGGAGATATTTAACAATGGATCTCTGAGCTGGGAGCATGAATAACTTGTAGCTGAGAGGGAAAAATTGGTATTATTGAATGCTAAACATATTTTTTCTTAGAAATAGGATATATTAGGTAGTCTGAGATACATATCCCAAAGATTAATTCATAAGATTAAGATTAAAATGATGCTTTAACCATTTTTCAGTTGAGTGTTCTCAGTTGAGCTAATCTTGAGTCTCTTTAAATTGATTAATTTATCTAAAATAAATTATTTACGTTAACTTTGTGCAATGTAAGTCCAAGTTGTCTACCAACTTTGAGGTGTTTAACACTAACACCTAGGTATCACTTTTTCACCTGCTATGCCAGCGATTCGGAGATACCTCCTGGCAGCTCTTTAACATTCCAGTCAGATGTCGGACGGAACCTTGTCTCTCCCATGCCAATTTGTTGCTGTGCCCAAAGAATTTCATGAATGTCAACAACAAAGACAAGTGCAACGGCTCAGAGACAACAACAAAGAAACGGTAGGAACGCCCAAGAGAACGAGCTGAGGAGGAGCTCATTTATGGAAATTATTAAGTGCAAGCAGTGACCAAGTGGTTGCCATCGTCTCTCCCTCGCAAACAGCATTATTATGCGTAGACATTTTAATGGAAGGCACAGGGAATGGGCACAGAGACAAGGCATTAATAAACGAAATTTCAGTTTAAGAAATTACTTCTTAATAAGAAGGAATACAATACAATATCAGTGGAAAATTACAAGAATTTCAAAGGAAAAACCTGTACAATGTCTTACAAATTTTAAAAATATTGTTGTCTTTTGAATTTCGTTTTGAATGTTTTTTATAAAACTTGTAAACCTTCTAATCTGTCTATTTCTTATAAGAATAGTCATCTGTCTGCACTTAACTACTTATTATAATATTATTTGTAATTTTCACATAATTAAACTATAAAGATTAAGCCCCAAGCTATCATAGGTGTGAAACCACAAAGCATTCCCTAAGTTACAAAACTTTTTATCGCCACAAATACAGCGGAGAAAACTATACTCTACAAATACCTGCTATATAAACTGTTTAAACATTTCTGCCATAATAAAGATATAGCTGACTTGTGTCGCCTTTATTCCAGAATATCAACTCAGAATCATAAAAAGCATATAACCCGATTGGCCTTGGTTATTGCAACTTTGATTCTGCGCTTCTTTCAATTGAACTTAATTAATGTTAATTTTGCTCTTTGCCATGCAGTTAAACGCTCAAATAATTATAAAAACACTTTTTACATTAAACCTTAAAATTTAACTTCAAAATCGAAGAATAATCAGTGAAATAGGTCATTAAATGTAATGTAATGTTAATGTCTTCCTTAAAGGTCATCCATTTACAATTAAAATTGATATATTTAGCCTAATGAAATAACTGAAAAGCCTTTTCATGACTTTATAATAAGTCAAGACACTGAAAATTAAATATTTATACATCTTAGCACCCTGCCTAATTGTCCAAAGGCACGTAATTAGAGTCAGCAGGTGTGTTCAGGGCGAAAAATCCAAACCGCAAACCATTCTTGCAGGATCTGACATCTATAAATACCTCTCCGCTTGGCTAAGGAAACCTCAAAACGTTTTCGTGATGGAATCAGTGCACTACAACTACGAGGACTTTGCCTGGCTGCCCACCGCCGTATTCGGGGTGATGGGCTACGACATGCTGGGAGTGCCCAAGACTCAACTCCGCCGGATAGTGATGCGACTCTATCGCCTTCTCTGCCTCGGTTGCCACGGCTTCTGTGTGGGATTGATGCTTTTCCGGATAGTGGAGGGCAAGACCATTAATAACATTCCGCTGATAATACGCTACAGCACTCTGGTCACCTATGTCATCAATTCGGACACCAAGTACGCCACCTGTTTGCAGCGCGCTGCCATTCAGAGCCTGAATAGCAAGCTGGCCGATCTGTATCCGAAGACTACGCCAGAAAAGATGTACCATCGAGTGAATGAACATTACTGGTCCAAGATGTTTATTTATCTGGTCTTTTTTTACATCGGGTCATCCATAATGGTGGTCATTGGACCGATTATAACGTCGATTATATCTTACTTTACGAACAGTGGCTTCACCTACATGCACTGCTATCCGTACTTTATATACGACCCCGAGAAGGACCCTTTGTGGATATACGTGGGCATCTATGCCGTAGAGTGGCTGCACAGCACACAGATGGTTATATCCAACGTTGCCGCAGATCTCTGGCTGATTTACTTTCAAGTGCAGATAAATATGCATTTTAGGGCTATTATACGATCGTTGGAGGACCATAGGCCCAGTGTGGGCCGTGAGGACGAAGACCGGCAATTCGTGGCAAAAATAGTTGAGAAACAAGTGTATCTGGTCAAGTGTGTGAAGTTAAAGAAGTCAAAAATTCGTTAGATGATGGAAAACTAATATTTTCAGGCTACAACACGACCTCAATGGCATATTTGGTGGCTCCCTGCTCCTGAGTCTGCTGACAACCGCCTCAGTTCTCTGCACGGTATCGGTTTACACACTGTTACAGGGTCTCAACCTGGAGGGGATTACCTATGTTATTTTCATTGCCACCTCGTCCTTGCAGGTGTTTCTGGTCTGTTACTACGGCCAGGAAGTTTTTGATTTGGTAAGTTACTCCCAGCATGTGGCTAACAACCTTCTAACTTCCATCTTTTTCAGAGCTCAAACATAGCCCATGCCGTGTACAACCATGACTTTCACAACGCCTCGATATCCTACAAAAAGTGGCTGCTAATCATCATTATCCGGGCTCAGCAGCCCGTGGAGCTGAGTGCCATGGGTTACCTGCCCATATCGCTGGACACCTTCAAGCAGGCAAGTTGTAGTTTTTGGAGTTTCCTTAGACAAGACCATGATTTCCCCCTGTTTCTCTCAGGTGATGAGCGTCACTTACCGCGTTATAGCCATGCTCAGGCAGATGATTCAGTAGGCGAAATAAAAGCACGGATATTTGCAACTTTAACCGCTTTAATCGCACGCTACGCTAGAACCTACATAACTCCAGATCACTTGGGATCCGTGGGCAGCTTGAAGCCCACCAGATCGGCGGTGTCCCTTACGGACCGCTCTCCCCTCCCGTGGAACTCCTTGTACAGCTCCGTGTAGTTTCGCTGGCTGCTCAGGTAGGTGAGGTACGTCTGGCCCAGGAAGATGGCCTCGTTGCGGGCCTTGCAGAGCTGCTGGTCCGTGGTCTCGAACTTCTTGTACTGCGCCAGAATGTAGCGCGCGGCCAGGCTGTCCTTGATGCAGCCATTCGGCGAGGCCTGTCGCAGCTCGTGCAGCAGGGAGCGCAGCACTTTGGTACCCGACATCCTGCACAATGGCAAAGATTTAGTTGTGAGCAAATCAAAACAAACGGCGACTTACGTGATTTTTTTCCGGAAAGTAAAGAAACGCTGTCAAACAGCTGTTTACCGCAGCGTTGCCACTTCGGTGAAATAAACGAATAAAAGTTGCTTAAATAAAATCACAAAAAATATCAAAACAACCACAAAATGTAAACTTTTATTAACTGTAAAATTTAGTTTAATTTTTAATTTCATTCTTAGAAACTATTCCTTAAAAAGAATGACGGAAAGTAGCTGCTAATTATAGAGCTGCCATCTGATGACAAAAAAATCCAACAGGAAATTGCAAAAAATTACTCCAATAAGATGCTTCCCCCTCAACAAAAAATGCTCAAAATAATTACAAAATCGAATACCAAGTCCAGTTAGGAAAACCATTTTATTTTAAAAGTTATTTAGCAGTCAACTAAAATCGTCGCGCGTTCACTTCCTGGGCTTGCCACCGGCGGCGGGCTTCTGGCCGGGCTTCTTGCCAGCGGGTCCCTTGCCGCCAGCGCCAGCCTTGGTGACCTTGCCGGCTCCGGCCTTGCTGGTCTTGGTGGCGGGCTTCTTCTTGGGATCGGGCTTAGCCTTGGGCGCCTTCACCGGCTTGACGAGGGCCTCGCGCTGGCTCTTCAGGGCCTTGACGATCTTCTGCTCCTCGATGAGGAAAGCGCGGACGATACGCTCGCGCAGGCAGCCGTGGCAGAGGACTCCGCCATAGGTGCGCGACACGGTCTTGTGGCGCTTGGACAGACGGGGGCGCTCGCTGGGGCGGGTGGGGGTGATGCCCTTAAGCTTCTCCTTGCACTGGCCGCAACGGGGCACGGTCTTGTTCTTCTTCACGTACTGGTACACCAGACGGCCGCCGGGAGTGCGCACACTGGAAATCAAGGAACACAATATTACAATCTGCCGACTCGGTGGAATGTGCGTTATTAGTTACATGCGCCTCTTGTTGGAGCGGGTGTTGTAGGACAGGCGCCTACGGAGCGTCAGACGTTGGACCATATTGTTGTTGTTGCTGCTGGTTGTCACAGTCGGAATTCGTCGGGGATATATGAAAAATTGGAGTAAATCGTTGTTAGTTGATTGCTACGCAAGTTCGGGGGCAGGGGGAACAGCATTTTGTGGTATATTTCAATTGTTTAATGCCGAATTGCGGCGATTTTCATTAAATTCACAAAATGAACACGTGCGTACCTCAACAGATCGAAACTAGAAAGAAAGTTGGCAGCCCTGGCGCTGAGCGACTTGAACTTGGCTGCGCTTCCTGTTTTTCAGCTAGAGATGAGCGTTTTTTGCACGACCCAGTGGAAGGCAAAATATTTTAAATATTTATAAAAGTCTCTAACTTACAGCCTATTGTAACATGTACAAAAGTTTTCATATTAATTTATGCATTATTCTAACCGTTTAAATTTTATAAATGTATAGGAAAATAAGAATTATGATTATTTCTTTGGAAGTAGGGCTGGAAAGTCATTGGCAATGTCCATCTCTAATTTCAGTTCTTTCCAGCACTGGCAGTTGGCAGCACCCCCCAAATTTAAGGGGTTTTGGTCGTCCTAATGGGAATTTAGGGGGAAAGTTTAGTCTTCAAATAAATCGCTTTAAAATTTGTTTATTTATTGACTCTGGGATAAAAAAATATCGATAAAAATGTTCTTCTTTGGAAACTTGGATTTATTAGGCGTAAATTTCAATATTTTGAGATCATCTGGCAACACTGGCACTGTTTTTACAAAAAAAAATATATTTACACTTTTCCTCGTTTGGCGTTGTAACAAAAAAAATACAAAAAAATATATATAATTAAAACTACAAAATGACTCAAGGTTAGTTTAGAAAAGACAAATATTTATATAATATTTATAATTATTTTAACCCCAAGGCAACAACAACACTTATCAGCTGGATGGAGCTCTCCAAGAGGACAGCAATCTGCAGAATGTTTTGAAAAACTTCGACTCCACAATTGCAGTTCTTGAGGCTGACTTGGAAAAGGCGCTTGCACTGCAGAATGGACGTACCTTATCCCTGGACGATCAGATTAAGCTGGACACCTATTTGACTTATTTAAACAGCACGCTGTTTTGGATAAACCTGAAGCTGCAGGGCGTGGACACCTCGAAGCATGCCGTGGTCCATGACTTGGGACGAGCCAAGGAAATGCTAGCCCGTGATAAGGAAATAAACGCTGCCCTGTCTGCCCCACGTTTGGATGTCCGTGCAGCCAAGAGATTCATTGCCGCGGGCATGCACACGCGGTTTGTGGACATGGATGGCGTTATGGTCACGGAAGACCAGTATAAGCGCAGTCTGGCCGAAAGTGGGAAAGGAGATAACTGAAAAGTGTTGTTCGATCATCCTATTAGAGTACAAAATAAACTAGATAAGATTTTAATATAAAAACGTTTGTCTGTAAGCTGTATTAATATATAATATTTATATTTTTCCTGGGTCTTAAGAATAAATCAATCTGGCAACGTTTTTACCTTTCCTTGCCAGATCAACAGATAACCAGAGGCGGAACTGAGGGATTTGTTAAATGGGGTAACTTAACACTAACTTCTCACTATTTTAACCCCCCTTACTACGCCTTTGCTATCACCTGTTGTTGTTTTGTTTTGCGGTGTAAATTGTTATCAAACCGCAAACAGATAACATTTAATTGCAGCAATATGAGCAGGGCAAGCAACAGTAAGTAGTTCTTAAACTCCAGACGACTGCTAAGACGATATTTAAATTCCCATAGTCATGCGTCTGGTGCTGCTGCAGTTGAGGGGTTCCAAGGACAAGGTGGCCAATGTCCAAAATGCAGCTTGCAAAATTGAGGCGGCGGTCAAGGAGCACCAGCCGCGTTTAATCACTCTGCCGGAGTGCTTCAACGCTCCCTACGGCACTAAGTACTTCCGGGAGTACTCTGAGACCATACCCGATGGCTACACCTCGCAGCAGCTCTCGAGTCTGGCCAAGAAACACCAAGTCTACATCGTGGGAGGAACTATCCCTGAGCTGGGCGAGAACGATGCCATCTACAATACGTGTACCGTGTGGTCACCCACTGGCGACCTGGTGGCCAAGCACCGCAAGATGCATCTGTTCGATATCGACGTCAAGGGCGGCATTCGCTTTAAGGAATCGGAGACACTGTCGGCTGGCAATGACTTTACCACCATTGAAGTGGATGGTCACAAGATTGGCATCGGCATTTGCTACGACATTCGCTTCGAGGAGATGGCGCGGCTTTATCGCAACGCGGGCTGCGAGATGATCATCTATCCGGCTGCCTTTAACATGACGACGGGTCCTCTTCACTGGGAACTCCTGCAGCGAGCTCGGGCCAATGACAATCAACTGTTCGTTGTGACTACATCGCCAGCCAGGGATACAAGCGCCGAGTATGTGGCCTATGGACATTCCATGGTGGTGGATCCCTGGGCGAAGGTGCAGCAAAGTGCCAGCGATGGCGAGGAGTCTGTTGTGGCTGACGTTGATTTCTCACTGGTGGAGCAAGTGCGCCAGCAGATACCTGTCTTTAGCCAGCGCCGTTTGGATTTGTATGCGACAGAAAAGAAGTCCAAGTAGATGAACTTTTAGGAGATAACATAACTCCAAGTAGATGGACCCTGCATTTATCATTGTTGATTGTTTATAAAATTTATTAGACCTAAACACAAATGTCACATTGATTTTCTAATCTATCCTCTCGTTGAGGATTATCGCTAACAGTCGCCTCCGAGGCAGGGGATTGCACATAGTGGGGCCGCTGGGCCTGGTCGAAAAGAGCTCGTATGGCTTCATCGGTGGCCATTAGGGGTTGACTGATGAATTCCAGGGCCTGAAGAGAGATTAAATCAATTAAAATTGGATGACAAAATAACATTTTGCTACTCACCCTGACCGCATACTTTTCCGCCTCGCAAAGCGGACTGGTACTAGCACTGGAGAGCTTGAGGGTCTCCTCTGGAATGCCCACGCCCGTGTGCAGAACCATGCGTTGCAGGATATTCAAGTTCTCGGCACTTAGGCTGATGACATCGGTGGCGGGCAGGTTTAGGTAGCGGATCTTGGCCAGGAACTTGAGCTGTTTGAGCATCTCCAGTTGCATCTCGCGAATCTGATGGGTGGCGTGCAGCAGCTGCTTTGTGGACTCATTGAGCAGTTGGTTCTTCTGAGTAAGATCAGCCTTCCAGCGGGCCAGTTCCTCGACCATGACGCTGCTGGCCAAGAACTTGGATCGCCACACCTCGCACTGGCCGGCGAGAAACTCGATCTGTTCGGTGTGAGTGGTCAGGTTGTTGGCGGTGTCCAGGAGAGCCCTTGCTAGCTGCAGCTTATCCTCCGTCAACACATTAACCCGCGTCTGCAGATCCTCACCGACGGAGGCCACCAAGAGGCTTTTAAGTTCGCTGTTTACCTGCGTCTGGAACTTGTACTGCGCCTGGAAATAGTCCCTTTCCTCGCGCATCTTGGCCAGCTCTTCCTTGAGCGAGGCCAACTCCTGGCTGCTGGCTGCGCTGGCCTCGACGTTCTTCGGCTCTGCGTCCAGTTCTTGGGTCCGCAAAGTGGAGACCTGATCTACCAGCACGGCAATGTCCAGATTGTTCTTGTCACGATGAATTTTATGCTTGTTTCCGGGCACAGGAACCATGGGATTCACGGCACCGGGATATGGCTCGAAGGGCACGAACTTTGGGGCCTTAGTCTTCTTGTGCTCGGGTAGGGTCTCATGGCTGGTGACTAGCCTCGGTCGCATCTGTACTAGTTCCCCCTTGGGCATCGCTGGAGCCAGACTCCTGGTAACAATGTCGGGGCGTCTGTAGAGCGTGTGCAAACCGGGAAGGGGTAGATTGGAGCCGTGTGCACTGCTCGTGGATGTTTTCCGGCCCATCACCGCCTCCTGCACCACTGTGCTGTCCTTGCGATGCAGCTGAGGTCTCTTCGCCTTAGTGCCCACATCAGCACTCTGGTCGATTTCACCCTCCGTTTTGGCTAACAAACTGTTTTCCGGCTGTTCCATGCCATCGCCGCTGGTGCGGTAATCCGGGGATTTCTCCGCCTGTAGGGCAGCGCCAACCGTCTCCATATTTTATAGTCTAGGCAGGGGCCACAGACCTAAATTCGAATAATTAAAATTAAGAATTTCTCTGGCTCTTGCCAGCAAAACAAAAACAATGGCGGGACTGCCAACTCGATGCAAAAGGAGCAAACCAATAAAAGGAATGTTATTGTAATTGCAATAAGTTTGAAATTGTTTTTAAATTAGAAAGGGAGTTGTTTATTAAAATAAATCAGAATCTAATTTTCTAAGCAAGATTTTTGTATTCATAAATCAGATAAATTTTGTAAAATCAAAAAAAAGGCGCCTGTTCATGCAGTGTGACCAACTCATCTCATCGCTGAAAAGCACACACTTCCACAAAATTTTTACCGCACTTGGCCCCCACCCACCCACGTTCATACTTTTTTGATAAAGTCGCTTCACGATTTAAATAAAACAAATAAATAAGACGGCGAGCGGAGAAACGGTTGCTTGGCACTGCAACACTTAGATTCTGCCGTTGCGGAGCCCCACCACCACCCCCAACCCCCGGGCCGTCGAGCGCCAAAGCATGTCCGCTGTGGAGGCCGAGGTGCTGAGGAAAGTGAATGAGAAAATCGATCTGATAGAGCCCACCACCGGAAAGTTGTTCTTCGAGCACAAATCGGAGCTGGTCTTTTGCCGGCCGCACCTGATGCCGCTAAAGACGCAGGCTCTGGAACGACTCGAGGAAATGCATCGCGAGACTGCGCGCCAACTGCAGAAGAAGCGCAGTAGCCAGAGCAACCCAAGGAAAAACACCGAGCCCGCCGCAGGCTCGCAATGAATCAAGTCGTAATCACTGAAGCATAGCCGTTTAGTTCACACACACACAAATCACATAGCACTCGCACACACACACCTGACTGGGAGTACTGCTTGAAGCAGACAGGATTCTAGGGACATGGCCTACCTGCTGACCTTTGGCATAGTGGCCGCCCTCTTCCTGGCCAGCATCTCGCTGTACCGCTATGGCAACATACCACGTCAGCACATCCTGGTCACTTTGTCCGTGTTGACCGCCTGGTGTTTCTCCTTCCTGATTGTCTTCACCATTCCACTGGATGTGACATCGGTGAGTTTGTATTTTGGTTAAAAAAATATATATATTTTTGACATTTAAAAGCAGTGCATAAATCTAATGTGTAGTAAAAAGAATGAAAATGTTTATATATTACTGAATCAAAGGTTTTTTTCATATAAATATTGTAAAAAAGACGCTTATTATTTGTACCATATGTATAGTAGATTTATGCTTTTGTCCATATGGCTTGAGTAAATGCCTACATACACCCCCAATTTCATTAAAATTGAAACAAATATAGCAAATCATTAGCAAAAATACATAATGAAGGAAGTAACTATAAATACTTTTTACACTTTAAAGTAAATTAAGACCATACCTTAACGTAAATTTAATTTAAAACAATTTCTTTTGTACAAAACATTTGTGAAAAAACTAACTAAGTTGTAACTAAGCCTTTGCATGCCGCAATCTAATTGTCAACATTTTCCCCTGATTTATTTCTTATCTCTGAATGAATCACTGCTGAAGTTTTCCCACAGTAAAGTCTACATTGAGTTTATAATGCGTATAAAAAAAGCAAACGCTTTTTTATCTAATTTTATTCTTATAAAATTAATGCATTAAACTTTTATCTCCCTTTGCAGACCCTTTACCGCCAGTGCTTGGAAGAGCACCGACCCACCCCGGCCCCCAGTAATGTCTCCACAACGCCGGCCAACGCCAATGTCACGCCGCCACCCGAGTGCCAGGAGCCGTGGGGCATGGTGCCCGCCTCTGTGTTTCCCAATCTGTGGCGTATCATCTACTGGAGCTCGCAGTTTCTCACCTGGTTGATTATGCCACTGATGCAGTCGTACCTAAAGGCGGGCGACTTCACTGTCAAAGGAAAGCTCAAGTCAGCGCTGATCGAGAATGCCATATACTACGGCTCCTACCTGTTCATCTGCGGCGTTCTGCTAATCTATATTGCAGTCAAAGGAGAGTCCTTGGACTGGCAGAAACTGAAGGCAATTGCCTCGTCCGCTTCGAACACCTGGGGCCTGTTTCTGCTCATCCTGCTGCTGGGCTACGCTCTGGTAGAGGTACCGCGGTCGCTGTGGAACAATGCCAAGCCGGGATTCGCACTGCAATACGCCTACTTCAAGGCGGCCAAACTGAGCACTGAGAAGGCGGAAGCCGAGGAGCATGTGGACGACATTCTAGAATCGTTGCAGTGCATCAGCCGTGTAATACCGAACAATCACGAGCTGAGGCCCTGCCTGGAGACCATTCTGCGCAAGGTACCCATCGAGCTGCAGGAGCGAGCGAGCCGGAACTTTGCCCGTACCGGAGGCAGCGGTATGGGAGCCACGAGCTCCACCATATTACCCTCTGAGAAGGCGCTGGTTCGCATCCATAAGCAGGTTATCAAATCGCTGCAGACCCTGCAGCGCACCGAGGCCCTGTGGAGCGTGCAAGTGCAGACGGTGCTGCATTTGGAGGATGTGGCCAGGAATATTCATTCGTCGGAGCGACGCTTCAAGTCGGAGTTCCCAAGGCAGCGCACACAGCTGGAAAGGATCTGCTACAGCGCCACGCTGCAGTGGTACTGGGAGTGCTTGCTGAAGGCGCCGTTTCTCAAGACGCTGTGCGTTCTCACCGCCACCATGTCCGCCATGGTTGTGTGGAGCGAACTGACCTTCTTCAGTCGCCATCCCGTGCTCTCCATATTCGCCAACGTGATCTATGTGGCAAAGGAGAGCTACGACTTCTTCACCATCGAGGTATTCTCGATGGCAGTCCTCTGCTACTTCTTCTACTGCACCTATTCGACCATCTTGAGGATTCGCTTCCTGAATCTGTACTATCTGGCGCCGCATCACCAGACCAACGAGCACAGCTTGATTTTTAGTGGCATGCTTCTGTGCCGTCTGACGCCTCCCATGTGCCTCAACTTTCTCGGTCTCATCCACATGGACACGCACATTATTCCCAACCGCATTATGGAGACCGTCTACACTCAGATAATGGGTCACATGGATGTCATTGGCATCATCTCGAACGGCTTCAATATCTACTTCCCCATGTGCATGCTGGCCTTCTGCCTGGCCACCTGGTTTAGTCTGGGCAGTCGGGCCCTCAATGCTCTGGGGTTCCAGCAGTTCCTGCAGAACGAAACGATTGCCACTGAGCTGGTGCAGGAAGGGAAGGATCTGATAGCGCGTGAGAAGCGTCGGCGGCAGCGTGCCGAGGAGGCAATGGCCAGGCGGCGTGACTTCAACCGGCAGGATCCGGGACTGGGGGGCGGCAGCGACTACCTAAGCAAGTATCGGAGTGGAGGAGCCGGTACCCTGGCTAGCGGACGCACCCCGGCAGATGGACTGCTGCGCGATGGCGACGGCAGCTTTGACTATGCTGCCGTGGCCTCCTCGTCGGCCCTGGGAGTGCCAAGATCTTTGTCGGAGGAGATCAACGACCGGTTCGGTGTAAGCACCCAGGTGCAGGTCGGATTCCGGGATCCTGACTACGAGCCGGAACACGACCGCCGCATCGTGGGCCCACCCCCCCGAGGACTCTTCGACGATGTCTAGGCTCGAAAGTGGATATTTTATTTCAATTAGTAACCGAGTATCTCAACGCCTGCAATGTTCCGTAGTATATTTCTTTCGCACATAAGTATTTCTGCTGCTACCGCTGATGTTGCTGCTTCTGTTCCTTTACACCCATGTACACGATTCGATGAATAAATAACTAGAAAGGATCCGAGTATCTATTGCGCAGAACGTAGGGCTGTCTTGTTCCGCTGGTATCCTGGCTGACATCGATGCCACTGTCGTCGCTAACCTGGGACGTCGATCCCACCGAAGTGTCCGCTCCTATCGAAGAGGAGCTTGTCTGGTTTTGTTCATCGTATTCGAGTTCCCTCAGTTCCTGTGCAATGCCCGGCTCTCTCAGCAACGTGAGGGTATGTGAAGTTAAACGCTTGCGATGCCGCATAAAGGCACAGCGAGAGGTAGTCGGAGTTGTTGGCGAATTGTTAATGTTAGTTGGTTCCATTTCCTCGAATGACTTGCCTTTCTTTTTGACAAAAATAATTGACAGTTGGGTGACGAAAAGAAAACTGTCAAAAGGATTGCCACTTGTGAAATTATTGGCCGACAACCCTAAAAGTTATTGAATGGTAAAAAATTAAAATGTTAGTTTAAATGATTTTTGGAGTGTTTACAGAGTGTGAAAAGTGGAATTCTGTGTGTAACAGGGATGACTTTAGGAATGCATGCCCAATTCAGCATGTGGTAGGAAGAGATTCAGGTTCACGGTCCGTTCTGTACTTATTTTTCAGGCTATTTCAGGGAAAATTTGTTAAAATCAGACACAGGCTCTTGAACGACTCGAGAAAGTGCATCAGAGCAATGTATAATGTCGTAATCACCGAAGTAGGCAGGACTCAGAGATATGGTTTACCTGCCGATCACCCAGGTCCAGGTCGGATTTTGGAATCCTAACTACGAACCCACCCACCAGGGGCCTCTATACTACAATATTTAGACTCAAAAGTGGACATTTTATTTCAAATGGTAACGCCTGAAATGTTCCGAAGTATATTTAGTTCGCACATAAGTATTTCTGCTATTCTATTCGACGAATAAACTACTTGTATCTCCTGCGTAGAAAGTAACGGTGTCCAGCTCCATCGTTGTCCTGACTAACATCGATGCCACTGTCGTCGCTGATCTGGGACGTTGATCCCAGCGAAGTGTCCGCTTCTAACGAAGAGGAGCTTGTCTCATTTTGCTCTTCATATTGGAGCTTCCTTAGTTGCTGTGCTATGCCCGGTTTCCTCAGCAAAGAAATGGGATGTGGGGTTGAAGTCCTGCGGTACCGCATAAAGGCACTACGAGTGGTAACCGGAGTTGATGGCGAATTCCTTTCCTTAATTTTTACCATTTCCTCAAATGAATTGCTCTTCTTTTTGACAAAAATAATTGACAATTGGGTGAGAAAGGGTTGCACCTGGAAAACTTTGAATGGAATGACACCTCTACAGGATTGTCACTTGAGAATTAATTGGTCGACAACCGTTAGTGATTTTAAGGAAACTAATTTAACTTTATTATAAAAGTATTTACAGAGAGAGGAAATTTCATGTCTAAGAGGCATGTCCTTAAGATTGCATGCACAATTCAGCAAGTGGTAAGCTATAGATTCACGTACATGTTACATTCTGTAATTTCTTTTCGGGGGGATATTTTTGGGAAATTTAATAAAATGGAAATTCCTTTCCTACTGAGTATTCATGAGGAAAGGAGTTACAAATTCACCACATGCCCATGTTCACGATTGAAACTTTAATTTAAGGATAGTGATTGATTCCAAAACGTAAACATTTATTGTACACATAATAGGTGACTGGCCACTAGCAACATGGTAATAACATTGGTGCAGCATCAAAATTGGAATGGTGTGTGGTTAATCGTGTGATATTCACCTAGGAGCGAGCATTGCAAACAAAATGTAGAAAACTCGGTGTGCTCGATTTAAGGCTGCGCAAACTGGTGACATGGGTCGGGGTCAGTGCAGTGTAGTGTAGTGTGTGGTTTCGTTGGAGAGGTGTGTGTGCAGGATCGTGGAGCAGGTTTTTAGTGCAGTTCAGAGTGTGATGTAGAGTGTGTTTGAGGCTTAGGAAATATCTTATTCGTCTCCGCCGCCCTCTTCGTCCTCGTCGAATTCACCCTCCTCATCGGCGGTGGCCTCCTGGTATTGCTGGTACTCCGACACCAGATCGTTCATGTTGCTCTCGGCCTCGGTGAACTCCATTTCGTCCATGCCCTCGCCAGTGTACCAATGCAAGAAGGCCTTGCGCCGGAACATGGCTGTGAACTGCTCGGAAACGCGCTTGAACAGCTCCTGGATGGCCGTGGAGTTACCAATGAAGGTGGCCGACATCTTGAGGCCACGTGGCGGGATGTCGCACACGGCCGTCTTGCAATTGTTGGGAATCCACTCAACGAAAAAGCTACTGTTCTTGTTCTGGATGTTAAGCATCTGTTCGTCCACCTCCTTCATGGACATGCGCCCACGGAAGATGGCGGCGACCGTCAAGTAGCGACCGTGGCGCGGATCACAGGCGGCCATCATGTTCTTGGCATCGAACATCTGCTGGGTCAGCTCCGGAACGGTCAGGGCGCGGTACTGCTGGGATCCGCGCGAGGTGAGCGGCGCAAATCCGGGCATGAAGAAGTGCAGCCGGGGGAAGGGCACCATGTTCACGGCCAGCTTTCGCAAATCAGCATTCAGCTGGCCGGGGAACCTCAGGCAGGTGGTCACCCCCGACATGGTGGCAGAGACCAGATGGTTAAGATCGCCGTACGTGGGCGTGGTCAGCTTCAAGGTACGGAAGCAGATGTCATAAAGCGCCTCATTGTCAATGCAGTACGTCTCGTCGGTATTCTCCACCAGTTGATGCACGCTCAAGGTGGCATTGTAGGGCTCCACCACGGTATCGGACACCTTGGGCGAGGGCACCACCGAAAAGGTGTTCATGATGCGGTCGGGATATTCCTCGCGGATCTTTGAGATCAACAGAGTGCCCATGCCGGAGCCAGTGCCGCCACCCAACGAATGGGTTAGCTGGAATCCCTGCAAGGAAAAGACAAGTGATTAGCAGACTTTGTGAAAAAATAGTTACAATTTGACAGATGTCATTAAAATCTATAAAATGTAATTCCTATTCTAATTTCTACTTACCTGAAGGCAATCACAGCCCTCCGACTCCTTCCTCACCACATCCAGAACAGAATCCACCAGCTCTGCGCCCTCTGTGTAATGACCCTTGGCCCAGTTGTTACCGGCACCCGACTGGCCAAAGACAAAGTTGTCTGGCCGGAAAATCTGTCCAAAGGCGCCGGAACGCACCGAGTCCATGGTGCCGGGCTCAAGGTCCACAAGGATGGCACGCGGCACATACTTGGCACCGGTTGCCTCGTTATAGTAGACATTAATGCGCTCGAGCTGCAGATCACTGTCCCCATAGTAGGTCCCAGTGGCGTCGATGCAGTGCTCATCGGATATCACCTCCCAGAACTTACCGCCGATCTGGTTGCCGCACTGACCGGCCTGGATGTGCACGATTTCACGCATCTTGCCGGTGGGAGAAGACTATTCCTACTAACCGACACGACAAAAATAGTTGTTTTTTGGAAAAAGAAAGCCAAGTGTTCGAGGAGCAGAAACCGACGATCGACTGATTTCTTTAACGTACAATTTTTCTGGTTTTTTTTTCATACACGTGTAACTTCTAGCTGATTCGGAGGTGGAATGAGGCTACCAGGGAATCCGTCTCCGAAGTTTCGAAACTCACCTACTGCGATGACCGTATAGTTTTCCCTTCCAAAAATCACAGCTTACTATTTTTAAGGGTTTCTTTTGGGCAAAAAACTTTAATAGTGCTTTTGGTTAAAACATCTTAGGTCTACGATTCAGATGGGATAATGGCGGAGGGGCTACCACGAAACCTGCTAAGGCTTCGAGGGTTGCCCAACCAGATGATGTGATTGATATTGACATGGGTTCTTGGAGATTCCTCCTTTGTAAATGTGTGTGTGTATATGGGGAGTGGGTCGATTATTGTGGTAAATCCTAGTCAATGGTTAGCAATCTCTCACACTTTTAGAATACTCTACGCTCTAGCCATCTATTGAGTTTTCTCCTTATCTAAGTTGGCCAAAGAATAAAATTATACATTTTTCATGTAAAAGTTTTCTGAAAGAAAGTCCCTAACGTTCTTACTCTAAGTGGTCTTTCTTCGCTGATAAATAAGCTTCATTATATGCAGTTTTAACTATTTATCGTAGATTCATATATTCCCTATCTCGATCCACAATAACCGACCCATCCTGGTGTAAATTTTTGCGTAGGGAAGGTTCGTCTAACAACCAACGTTTCGTAACCGGTGGTTGGGTCTCTACAGGATTGTGTAACTATAGTTTGGCTCTGGTTCCTATATAGAGGAGTTCCACAGCTGGCTGTACGGATATCAGACGGAGGCGCGCTTCAAGCACAAGGTGCTCTCAATGATGTCCGTGGGCTGGAAGTCCGGATCTACGAACTGTTCATGGTTGAGGCATCGAGTGCCGCCCATGCAGGTGCAGGAGCACAGCGAGGCGGTCTCATCATTCTCTGTGGTGTAGTTGTTCTCCAGCAACTTGCCATGCATGTTGTACGTGGACTCATCATCAAAGGTTACCGGCTGGGCATTACCAGCCAAATTCTGGGCATCCTGCTCATCTCTCTTGGCATCCTCCGCTTGCCTGGAATGGAAAGTTTCATTAAGACTAATTCCTAAACCCATAAAATGTAACTCACATGGTCATGAAGCGCAGCACCAACAGATTAATGCTGGCAGCCACCACGGCCAAGCCGAACAGGATGAAGACCAAGCTCAGGGCCACATAGCCCGGCTTATTGGTGAGGGCCTGGTCGTTCTGCAGGGCCACATAGTCCCCGAAGCCGATTGTGGTCAGGGTGACAAAGCAGTAGTAGAAACTGTCAAAGTAGCTCCAGCCTTCGTAGCGGGAAAACACTGCCGCTCCTGTGGTTATAATAATCGAGGAGAGCATGCCCGTGGCCAACATGAGGTTCATCTCTGTGGCATCCGTGCAACGGGCTCCGCTGGCCCTTTTCGCCCGTCTTATGATGACCGAAGCGAACTTGTTAAGACGTTCACCAATCGACTGAAACATCACCAGTCCCAGGGGAATGCCCACCTAAGGAAAGATCAACATTCTTAGAAGGGAAAAGGAGTATTATGAGATTACTCACCATGGCATAGCCCATGCAAAAAGCCTTTCCCGGAATTGTGACGGGAGTTGAGTGGCCGTAACCTAAGATTAATTAAAGAAATTTAATGTAAATAAAAAAGGATTTAAGAACTTGGAAGGAATGAAGGGGTACAAGTTCTAATTTAATTTGAAATATTATTAATATTACCTATCATGGCCAGGACTACCGTGCTGAAATAAAAGGCGCCAGCAAACTTCCACTGTGGGCCAGCTTTGTGCGGTTTGTTTTCAATTATAACAATTTCCATTACTCGGAAATCCTCATCGCTCACATTGTATTTCTTAACAAAGTTATTCTTTACAGCTGCAATTGATGAATATATTTAAGTAAATTGTATTTAGATAGAAATAATGTTCTTACCTTGCAGGAACTCCCATCGCTTGGCCTCCGTTTTTGATTCCAGTGAGTCGAAGACCGCTGCTCCAATTAGGAGATAGGTAAAGGTGCACACGACAAGTGAAAGGGTTCGAACGTTTTGTCGCTTCATGATCCCAGTTAGTTATTCTCTCAGGATCCAATTGGTGTAATATTCTATTTAATAGGAAACCCTTTTCCAGGCGCCTTTTTTGTTACACGCAAAGATACTCCATCTGATAAAATCGATAACAGGCAGGAAAACAAACACACAGCATCCGCAGACTCTGCGTATTCGTTAAAACATTGAGCCAGCAGTCCACGTGTTAAATATTTATTAAATCTTATTTTCTTTTTGCAATTAAAAGAGGATACTTTTAGCTTTAACGAAGAGATTATTCTATTTCGTACTGATAAAAATATTTCCGTTACTGCTGCATATTTGCTCAGCATCCAGTGCTGCCGCGACTGGCTTATTTTGGCAATTTTGCACAGAGTCTGGCCACACTGGAAACATTTTTTAAAAAAGAAAAACAAAGTATAAAAAACAAATCAAAAACAGCGACACTTGGAAGTAGCTTTTCGTAAAGTTTAAATTAGCCTATTTTAATATTTATCTAACCTATTCAAGAAAATTTTTCCATTTGTGAAATCAACGAATTATTTCATAAGAAAAATGTAAATTTTTTTTATTTTATGGATTTTTCTGAACACAAAAATAAAATAAAAGTGATTCAATTTAACAAAAAATAAATGTTTACAAATAATTTAATCTTATTAATTTTCAGTATTTTTGTGAAAATATAAAATAGGTATAAAAAGTATTTTTCGTAGGCCGGTTAAATTTATCAATGAGTTTTCGGTCACACTGTTCGAATTTGTTTATGCGAAAAAACCACGACAGTTCCAGGGAATTGGATATTTGTTGGTGGGCTGCTGTGTCTGACGTGACCGTTTCCATGTTAAATTAACCGGAAAATGCTGCGCATACGTCGACGCTTCGCACTGGTGATTTGCTCCGGCTGCCTGCTGGTCTTCCTCAGCCTCTATGTGATCCTAAACTTTGCGGCGCCGGCAGCCAATCAGAAAAAGGTAAATAAACTTCGGGAAAGCATGCAAAGTCCTAACAAACGCTTTGAATCCTGCAGCCGAACTTCATGGCGATCGAGAACAAGCTGCAGCAGCTGGAGAATGGCCTGCAGGAGCACGGCGAAGAGATGCGCAGCCTGCGTGCCCGCCTGTCCAAGTCGTCGGCCCGCGAGGAGACGCTGAAAATGCCGATTAAAGTGCCCCGCTCGGTGACGCCGGCCCAGTGCCAGGATGTGGTGCACGAGGTGCCGGAGGTGGAGGTGCAGATGCTGGAGCT